>LIAE01010739.1:0-61814 GCA_002287525.1 Diploscapter pachys
ACCCTTGATTACATTATTTGGACTCATTTTCAGAAAAATAGTTTTTGGGTTGTGCCAAGCCATTCTACCGATTTACATAGAATGGCTAATATGTGCACGAATCTTCTGGACTTACATCCGTAGTATAAGATCCCAGATAATAGAAGCTTTTAACTTCATTTATACTATTGGCGCATTTTCCGTATCTGCCGCCAAGTCGAACGTATTTCGTCTAAATTATTTGCACTGATTAATTCACAACTTATATTCATCAATAAGTTATATCTAAATGTTCATACTAACTCTATGCTGATAATTCACTTTGAAGATAAAAATGAATAACATACCATGTCAATAAGCAGATTCGTGTGAGATCCACTTCTAGTGTTAATTCTTGGTGAATCTGATACGACCGCTTCACTGTTATCATGCACGAATACCATAAATCCCGAAAGAACCGTCCAGCTCAAATATTCGTGTGGATACACGCGAAGCAACACCGAAAGACCTGAATAATAATTCATACATAGAGAAAGGCTATCAAGTATTGAGACAAAATATGCAATATTCTATAAAATTAGTTTAACTGAATTTTACAAGACCTTATAAGTTGAATGAAAATACACAACCTTCTTGCATTCCAGGTTTCCTCAATTTATAATGCATTGATCCATTTTCGTGATTGAATGTATAGCAAGTACCCAGACTCTTATCATAAATTTCAGTGAAATCTCTTCTGGAAGACAAATTTAAAATATCTTGGTTGATTATCTATCTTACGATATATCAAATGTCTTGTCTTCATATGAAGCACCGTAGAATGTCTCTTCCGCTGTGTAGCCTAGACCTTTTCGCACTTCATCTGTATAACCACCAATCAAAAATGGAATATAATCCCTCGTCAATGTAGGATCGTATGTGATATCTTCGATGATCTAAAATACTTTTTTCGACAAAAATTTTCCGATAAATATGGTCAATGTTAATTATCTCATTGTCGCCGCGTTTCTATGTGTTTTAATGCAAGAAAATACTTATTGAATGCGATATACTTTCATATTTAATTCATGTAGATAAAGTTATAGTTATAAACTAGGACCTTGTTCTGTTCCTCCGGTGATAAATCACCGAACGCGGTGTTCTTTTCTTCTTCCAGTGATGGTCCTGAATAAATCAATATAAAATCTGTTGAAATGATTTAGTTGTGCAGTATTGAACTTATATTATCTTATTGAAAATATAATTTGACTTATCATGTTATATTATGAAAAAAGTCTTATTATCTTCGTGCTCTTGGTAAACTGGGAAATTGATTTTGAAATTAGCCGAACCTGGCTGTTAATGAAGCCAGAAAGATTATCGAATTCACTCAACATGAGTTGCTTGTAATTCACAGAACTATTTATGTCAATGGTATAGATATAAACTTTAATTAACTAATCAGGCCTTGCTAGTATTTTTGTAAATGTGTCTGTTTTTTTGTGCACGCTTATATCTAGAGATGTGATCATCCAATTGAGATGGGGTTTGCACCAAAAGATGCGCAACTTTCCCGCGGTGTGCAACGTAGTTTTTTTTATCGCGATTTGATTTTTCAATTAGCATAAATGCTAATTTTTGACTTCACCGTTAGCTTCTTCTCTGATGAAAGATTGAATAATGGATAGTCATTATTCGACATATCTTGGCCTTGAAAGGTGGTCCCCAGTTAGTGGGAAATGAGATCAATGAAAATGGGAATTCCAAATGCAGATATAACAAATTAGCGAATTATCGTATATTCAAAATGCATAATGGCAAAGGCTTGATAGAGAATTGATCATTATCATTAGAGTCAAGATGGAATCAGGGAGGTTCAATGGAATCAGATAATTTCTATAGCTGATTGTGAATATAAAATTGACATTTTTACAACATCTGTCAATTTATATGATACCCTCTGTAAATCAAATACCTGGCACATAACAGCCAACTTCATCCACAGGCTGCACTATTCCAGAAACTGGGTTGTAACTGGCCCAGCTACCATTGTGGCAGTCCAGTTGCCACAGATTGTCGCCATTACCATCGTATTGGCAATCACCATCTACATGGTGAACAAATGCCCTCGCATTTGGGGCATCACACACAATGCTTCGACTGTAATTAGTAGCTTTTAGATTGGAAACATGTATTGAAAGGCATTATTGCATACTGGCAGATGCTATCGTCTCCTGTTGTATTTTCTGTGTGATAAAGGCTGCTGATCACGCCAGGTAGTGAAGAAGAACATTGAGTTGTCTAAATTTCGATCCCATTATATCTTAGAACTATATATACCCTCTATTTCAAACAACTTGGTAACTTAGCTAGCCAAACCAGTTTGTTTTTCCCTCTCTAAGTTGCAGGCTCTCTCGAATGACGATATGAATTGCTTATGTTAAAGAGATAAGAAACCATACGGTTTGGCAAGCTAGATATCAAGTCGTTTGAAACAAAAGGGTATAAATATAAAAGATTAATATTAAATTCGATTGTAATTTTACTCACTGATGACACCAGCGGAATTTCTTGGGGACATGTTGAACAAGACTCTGTAAATAGAATATTCAGGCATCTGCAGACTTTCAGTTCGAATTAAAATTTTTAAAAGTGGGAGTTCACAAAACCAATGGTGGCATTTTGCTCGCTAAGCTGCCACTTTCGAAGATATGAAAGCGCGAGTCCCAAAAATTAAGCTAACAAGGAATGATCACCATAAGTAACGCGAATTACCGGACAAGACCTATATCATTTGAAAGCTTGTTTCACGGCGAGAAAAATCATATGGAAATTTTATTCCCATGAGGGTTTTTACGCGTAAACGACGGGCGCCAAGTTTCCTAGTATAGGCCTGATGTCGCATAGCGCTTCTATCGTTGTTTCTTCGTGATTTCACATGGAATTTCGGAATTTCTTACTGTAATATGTAGGAATATACCATACAATGATGTAAAAAATAAATTTAAGCAAGTTCCGCCACATTTCAGGTCCGTTTCCAGCCTTTGACCGGTCTTATAAATGACATTTTTCAAATAAAATTGTGCCTAGGCTTGATTTCTGCAGCAATGCACTAATAATTCGCCTATAGAAGTTTTCGACACCGTAGAATCCGAATCTGTTGGTTAAAATCCGATTCGGCCACTTGTTCCGGAACCTTCCGGAATCGGAACTTTCCGGAAACGGAGCATCGCTATTTCTTTACGAAAAAAATCCAAATCTGGTACCAAAATGGCGGGAAAGGTACGAACAATTCGAATCCGAAGAGATCTCGTCGATAAAATCAGCATATCCAATGCAGTGGATTTTTGAAGTTGGGGATCAAAAATGGGTCATAATTTGAGTCTCAAAATATAAAGCTTCGCTATTTTCGATGCGATGATCGTATCGATGAGATCTCTTGGATTCGAATTGTTCGTACCTTTCACTTTCTTGCATACAAAGGCGCGCATGACTGTATCACAGGTATAACTGTCCCAGTTTTTGTGATGGTCAGAATTGTATACGCTAGGGTCTGAAGTCATCTGAAAAAATAATTAAAGAAAAATCAGTGGTAATATTCTTTGCTTCTTAACTGCGAGTTGCTAGCTGCCAGCCCAAGGTAAAAATATGAAGAGCTGGCAGTTAGCAGCAAAGAATATCGCCACAGAAAAAAAATTATAACTTTTTCGGAATATAGTAAACATTGATTGTAAGAATTTTGAAATCGATTCATGTCAAAGGAATTCAAGTTTTTTAGAACTCAGAAATGCCTAATATTCCATCAATAATAATAATCAATTTTTTACCTCGACACAGAGTTCGGACGGAAGAGCGGGCTCTCCTGGAGCCCAATTTTTATAATCCAACGTTGTGCCGTCTGTCCAATACCATTCATCGCTATCGACGTTATCTTTCTTCAGGCCAATCCAAGTCATGCCTTCTGGTAGTTGTGCTTCGCCGGTTACAGTCAGATCTGAAATTTAAAAATAACCAAATATTCATTTCTAGATTTTTAAGCTTTCTCACTGCAAATAAAATCATTCTCTTCTTTCGAATGAACTGAAGCAAGATGTCCGCCCCATTGGACGCAAGCGGCCTCGGCATCTGGGAAGGTCTTTTTTTCAACAACTCCCTAAAAATAATACGCATACTGGATATTGTTTCAGTTTAATTTATCCTAAGACATTGTTTTTACTCACTTTGTAGCAATATCCGTTGAAATTTGTCCATCCATCTGAGCATGCTTCTGAGCCTAAATGGATGAAACATTACACAAGATTTTTCACAATTTTATTGAGAAACTCTTAACTTCAAGTGGATCAAGAAAATAAAAAGTTACCATTTCCACGGCCTCTTGTACTAGTTACCCCCTGGTTACTCTTGCAGAAATTACCCATTTTTCTTCTTCTCTAACAAGTTACTCTTTATTGCATCATTTGTAGTTTTTACCATGTGAAAAATCGGGTAAAAACTACAAGAGGCCCGTATTCTCCATTATATCGTCTATCCCATTAATATTCGGTACGAATAGCGAATGCGCTCCAAAGCTAAAACACGAAAAAGAGCAGTGGACAGTGAAAAGGACAAAAATGAAGCCTTCTTCAAAATTGGTATGCAACTTTTGCGAAAAAGTTCAAAATTAAATGTCAATATTGTGCGGCAAGGTCATAATGCTTGCATATAAAAACACTAGATTACGCTGTTATGTAGGCAGTTGTTTGTGTTGGAGCAGAAGTTTCTGAGTATAAAATTGGCATTTTTACAACATCTGTCAATTTATATTATACTCTCTGTAAATCAAATGGTGTTGGTATTGTTTTACACTTTTGCGAAGCAAAAGTCCTAGACGAGGGAGGCCGCGAAGCGACCGACCGAAGTCTAGTTTGGAATATTTGGGATATTTGGAATATTTAACTGAAATTTAATTAATAAAAGTAATTATCAGCACGATATTGTCAAGGAATAATTAGAGAAAATCTCCTTACGAGCTCTGAAAAATTTTGCGTCACTTTTACAGCGCTTCAAAAGCGCCGTAAAAGTGACGCAAAATTCTTCAGAGATACTATACTCGTGCACGCAACTATGGCGTCTCGAAACTGGCTCAACATCACAAGCAGGTATAGCAAGATTGATAGGAATTTCAAATGACCCATCTTCTGAAAAATATAATTCTAAATCAGAAATTTATATTTAAATTTTTTAATATTTATTCATAAAAATGTATTCACATAGATATTAAAAATTCAATCTAAACAAAATTAAAGAAATCTTTGTTAATTTTATAATAATAATAAACGTATCTACTTTTAAATGACTGTTATTGCTAAAGTATGACAATTTAAATAGAAACTCAAGGTCTATGGGTTCTGTAGATCGATGAGGGCTATATAATGTTCATGTGAGATTGCAACACCCATTTTCTTATGAAGCATATTTTAGAAGCAAACAAAAAGTTGACTTGTGAACTAGGCCTTTCGAACGAACTCGCGCGTTGTATGCCTAGAAACGAACGTTTGAGCACTAACGTGAACTTATTGGAAGGCACGTACGCAAAATCTTCATCCCACACGAAAAGGACAATAGCAAGATCAATTATTAAAGGAAAACGTACCAATGTCATATTATTCCGGAACGCTCATTCAAAAGAATCTTTATGCCTTTTAAGCTTCAGATGTTATGTAGTTACGTTATTTCTTCTAGGTATTTGAATATGCTAAAGATATAATACACTAGACTTCGGTCGGCCGCTTCGCGGCCTCCCTCGTCTAGGACTTTTGCTTCGCAAAAGTGCAAAATAAAACTACCAAACCAAAGACAATATCAAACCAAAGCAACACCAATACCAAAATAACACTAACACCACACACCACAACTCCAGCATTAAAACAAAATTTTAAAATTAGCATGCATTGCATTTGTTGCATTTCTCATTTTCATGCTCATACTCTCTCACATCATCAAAATGTTTAATTTCATAGCTCTCCCCTCCTGAAAATCCATCAAATCATAAAACTAAAGTAGCGATTTTCTTTACTTTTATATTCAATTTTGCATTCCGCTAATTTGTATCAAATTCGAGAGTCAAAACTACAAATTACCTGTTCATTAACTCACCTTGCTTATAGCCCTTCATGTTTTACATATTCAAAATTTGCATTATACGCTTCTATTTCACAAATATCATTGTGCAAATATTATCATGTTGTAAACTACAAAATACGAAAATAATAGGCCGGCTAATGCAGAAGGGAACAGAAATAGATGACAAAGCAGTACAGATACAGTGACAGAAACAGAAGTGACAGGCATAGAAGAGTGACAGATGCAGAATAGTGGCAGAATAGAGAAGTAGTACTTTTATTTAAAATTATCAGAAAACAATCCTTCTCATTCCACTTCAATTGGAGTGTTAATGACTGATTCATTACCAATCCTCTACCTTTTATGCATTTTCAAAGCTCTTCTAATATGCAAATTTAATATCAGTTAGCAATTGAAAGTTTCCATTTCTCTCCATGCCCAGTCTCAACCCCATTGTGAGGTCAAGTTTCGATCCCGAAACTTGGGACTGCGTTTCATTGTTGCGGAAGCAGTAATGAGCTATCAATGTGTTATCATTTTTCGCACTTATTAATTTAGATGAGATAGTATGCTGATTTGGCATCATTTAGCAACAGCATTTCATCATATCTCTCAAGGTTCAGTTTCAGCCCCATTGTGAAGTCTATCTCCAGATCCAAGCATCTGACCACCTTTCATTGGGGTGGTAGCAATAATGAACTCTCACATCCATCAATTTTCATTTATTCAACTTAGATAAGATAGTAGAGAGGAGAGAGGCGAGAGCTCATCAGCGAAGTAGCGAATACTGTCGGTAATGACCTCTCAAACGATTTGCAAATTTCGATGTCAAAATTAGCATGTTATAGTTTTTGGGCCAAAAGTACCCAGAAATTAGGTCAAAAGTCGTCGGAAAAGTTACGTTGCACAGGATGCAACTGAGACCTATCGAATGGTGTATCATACATGGGGGTACGATAGACAGGTGGTTAGAAATAAGCTTGAACACACAGATACACAGACAGACAGACAGACACACTTTACAAAAATACTAAAAAAGGAGATTGATTGATTACTCTATTTATTTCTGTATTACGAAAGTTTTAATTTATAAAAAATATGTTGTATCATCAGATAAAACACATTGTGCTGATCGCACCAACTTTTGCATCGATTTTGAATTTTTTGGTGTTGATCTTTCGATCTCTTCGCTGGTCAGAAAACTTTTGCTCAATTTGCCTGACCCAGCGATTTTTTCTTATCACTGTATCTTTTTCCATTGTATTTCTTGACCCCTGATAAAGGGTCAAGCCTCCTTTATCTAACGTGTCCAAAATCTTGGTTCTTTCTATCGGACAGGGCAGAACACGGTTGCTCTGTTATTTTTGTCCCATTCTTCAAGATGAAATAAATCTTCAAATCGACTAAGGGCTCAAGTCAAACCGCATGGACAGAAATAGTGCATTCGCTAGCACCCGAGAAAGCAACCGGCAGGAATTCAATTCTTTCATTTCCGTGTCCTGCATAATTTCATTCAGTTCTCAATTCTCGTCTTCCATGGATGATTATTTTTTCTTTTTCCTCCTCACTTATTTTTAGCTTCAATTTGTATTTTCGATACGGAATATCATTTAAATAGGGTTACTTTCATTTCTGAATCATTATTTTAAGAAGGAAAATTCTGTTTACTTTTCAATATTCACTTCCCCTCAAATTGTCATATTTCGATTTGAATATCAGATTTGGGAGAAAATGATGATTCATTGCTCTATTTCAAATCTTGTCATTTCAGACATCGTTCAACTGCGTTATTTTTTTGCCATTCGAACCATTTGAATGCTTATTTTTCTTTATCTTATGAACTGTCATTCCATCTTCATCCTCCATGTTTGCATTTCTACAAACATTTATTAAAACTTCTTACTCTCTTTCTCTTGAGCTTGTCTCATTTGAACGCGAGATGGCACTCGAAATTGAGTAGGTTATTGCTCAACCAATTAAAATCCCTTCATTTGTTTATTTCTAATTCCTAACCATTTATTAAAATTATAATTTTATGATAACATTTTTTCTCGCAAAATATTCAACATCACTATTCTCTTATCAATTTTCATTCAATGTAAAAGCTTGCTTTCTTGCTCCAAATGATTATTGATTTTTTTTTTTAAATTTACGCATGACGGCTCATAGAAAAAGGCACCAGGACACCGGGACACCAGTTAGAAAAAGGCACCACCTTTTCTAAGAAATAGTATGAGAAAGCAAGAGAAGAAAAGAAAAAAAAGTGGTGCCTTTTTCTAACTGGTGTCCTGGTGCCTTTTTCTAGGAGCCTGAGATTTTGCATATCTTTATACGAAATATTTGTTAAATTAGATTTCACAGATTTTATCGAGATTTTTGTAATTCAATCGAAGAATACGATCCACAAACGAATAAGTGGCATGAAGTTGGAGAAGTAGAATAAAATAAAACTTGATTATAATAATCTCAGATTTCATATAGAAAGTTTATTCAATAAAATGTGAAACAATAATTTAATTCCAATGCACATTATACAGACAATTCTCGAAAACATTCAAGAGTTATAAGGAATAATTGAAACTGAAATATTCTTTAACATTTTATTCCAAAAATATAAAAGATTCAAATGTTTATTTTACAGTAATTTCAAAGTAATTTTCTCTCAAAATATATAGCAGAAATAGTTAATCGATTTCTTGTGAACAGTTTTTGAATGTATTTAGAGCATATTGCTAGTCGGCAGTATCGATCGATGTTAGTGTATTTTTCTTACTCTCTCCATGTTTCACTGAAATAGTCTATGTATTTTCTTCTCAGTCACTCGTTTTCACTTCCTGACTGATGACGAAACATTTCATCGTTTTCATGGCATCAATCTACTTAATTTCAGTTCAATATCTTTCAGTATTTCTTTAAATTTATTTTATTGTTCTTCCACTATTAATTTATGTTCTTCTTAATTCTAAATATCAATACAAGAATGTTTAAATAAATGTAAATTTTAATTTGCAACCTCATTTGAAGAAAACAATCTATATATTTAATACTATAACTTCAATTACCTCTACTAACATTTTAACTTTTAATTTATATTATTATTATTTGTATTTTTCTTTTTATTATAAAAGGTTTTATTACCCGAGTTTGAGAGGCAACTACCAATACACTACTGCGAATACTTGTTTGACAACCCCTACATCTATCTCCAACCAGATTTGTTACATATTTCAGCGCGTATCTTCAAGTTTTAGTAATTGATTTTTAGTCTGATAAAATTGAGAAACACCAAGTTAGTAGTTTCATTCTTCTTTCTTCGATGATCAATTTCAAACTCACTAATTGCAGACTTTCTCACTCAATCAATACTCTTCTGCTATTTCCATTTTGAAATAATACTATGATGATTGTTTAGGTCTCCTAACAAAGATGCTAGCCAATCTACCAGTCGAAATTATATTGCTGATCTGCAAATATCCCGAATCCAAAGATCTGGGACAGTTGGCCTGGACTAACAAGCGAATGATGCAAATAATCAAGAGACATCTACCGACAGTGCTCGAGAGGAAAGCTTTATTCTATTGTAGGAAAATATTATATTCTCAAAATTAATTTGATATTTAGTGTCTTATAACAGCAGCAGCATTTGGGAAGGAAGAATTTGTCTGTTTGATTCGCATACTAATTCTGTTAAGCAGATTGCGAGATTTACTAGTCATTATGACTCGTATCAAGTAGCAGCTACACGGAATAAAGTAAATTCTTATATTCGTTATTTTTAATAATTTCTTAAACTTCAGATTTTTGGAATTAGCTCATTTATTAAAGAGTCATTTGAAATATACGACTTGAATACTCGAAGAATTTCAAGAGGTCTTATCAACAAATCCATGAATGATCGATTCAAAGAAGTTTACAGGTCCAGATCCTCCTGAATGGCGTAAATATGCATCTTTCGCTTATTTCAAAGACAAATTGTATCATTTGGGTGGAGAGATTCCAGAGTCAGAGGAATATACGAATCGAGTCGATGTAAGAAGATCGAATGAAAGTCCATGAAATAATTAATTCAGGTTTTAATAGATGGAAAATGGCAAACAGGACCTGCTCTTCCTCTTCAATTTCATCATGCTCAAACAATAATATGCAATGAAATTTTATACGGTCACATTATAACATATTCATTGTTGTAATTATGGATATTCAGTTATTGGTGGAGAAGATAGTCAAAAGATATATCGATTATCAGACGATGAACGGGAATGGACTGAAATAGGAAAGATTCCAGAAAAACGATATCATTTTGGAGTTGCATCGTTAAATGGAAGAATTTACATAACTGGAGGAATGAAGTTGTTAATTTTGTATGATAAATAATACATTATTATATATTTAGTGGTGTTGATGCATTAAAATCCTGTCTGTGTTTCGATCCCTCAGCCCCAGTTGGCAGTCGAATTTCTCGAATCGCTGATATGGATTATGAAAGACAGGAGCATTCGCTCATTGTCGCTAACGGGAAATTGTATGCAATCGGAGGGTGAACTGAGATTTTGCATATCTTTACACGAAATATTTGTTAATTTAGATTTCAAGAATCTGGAAGTTATTGTAATTCAATCGAGAAATACGATCCACAAACGAATAAATGGCGGTAAGTCGGAAAACTAAAATTGAAATAATGCAGTTTAATACCATGTAGTCCTTTTAGTTGGCATATTATATCTTATGAATATTATCTTTATTCGACTATTATTAGAAATTTTAATAAACATGACACAGACAACTCTCGAAGACATCCAAAAGTGATGAGGGGTAATTGTAATTGAAATAAATATTCCTTTTAATCAGAGTTGTACGAACTGAACTTCAAACTGTCTGGAAGTTCAATTCAAATTAACGTTCAGTTTTTTTTTTCAAAAATCTTCTATAGCAAAAAAGTTTTCTTTGTGTAATCTAACGACCATTTTTCATATAAATCACGGTTTATGAGACTTTTTCTGAAATGCGGACAGTTGTTCGAGCCTTGCAAATACTTTCTCTTAAGATCAACAAATACATTGATCTTGTTACACAATCTTCTTCACATCACGAAGCTTTGCCTCAGTGTTTCAAAATATTGATAGTTTTTTTTATCGTGATTCATAGCCATTATCATCATTTTGAATTGTATGAAGTGCCGAACCATACACAACTCATAAAATCTCTCTCGCGTTATTGCCCGAATTCCCTGATTACTCAAACTCGGTAGTAACGTTGATAAAATGATCTGAACCCCGGGCTGCCTGGAAATGACGGTACCCATCTAGATAGAGACAGGCAAGGTGACTAGGAAAGGAGACGCACCATCATAAAATAGGGCCCATAGGGATACCCAACCATATTACCAACTTTGGTCTTTAGGACTTTTCATACCTGTGCAGGCTATGCCCGATTCTTACAAAGAATGCCCCTTAACATCATACGCATTTCTTTTGTCCCTATTTTTTCGAAAAAAAAAATTAATAACTTCGTAAACACTAATCCAATTAGTCTGAAACCCGTGTAACTTTAATAAACCATTAAGACAAATATATTCTGATTTTTCAGTCAGATCCGTTCAGGATAAGTAGGCGCTTTGATGAGAAATATGTTATGCACATTTCTTTTGACCAGTTTTGTTACTCTGGCTCTTCAAAGTCAGCAGGTGCTAGTTCATTACCATTAATTAACATTTATCTGAATGAATTACAGCAGGAATCTGGTAACTCTTTGAAGATCGATAAAAATTCTCAATCAAATAGCAGGAATAAAACTTTATTCTATCGTAGGAAAATAATTCTTGTATGAGCGAAGATTAACTTTACTATTTAGTGCCTTATAAAAGCAGCAATGGTAATGAAATAAGAATTTGTCTGTTTGATTCGCATACTAATTCTGTTGAGCAGATTGCGAGATTTACTAATGATTTCTGGCCATATGAAGTAGCAACTACAAAAGATAAGGTAGATTATTTTATTTGGCATTGTCAATTTTGTAGATTTTAGATTTTCGCAATTAAACTTTATGACAAATCGTTTGAAATTTTCGATCTGAATACTCGACAAATCACTAGAGGTAACGTTACAAAAGCCAATAGATTGGTTTAATTCTATTGCATTCTTTGCAGGACCAGATCCTCCTGAATGGCATGACATTGGGTCTGTGGCTTATTTCAAAGACAAATTGTATTATTTGGGTGGCTGGGATCTTAAAAGGGATATAATGACAGATCGCGTTGATGTAGGAAGATCGAATGAAAGTCTATGAAATAATTAATTCAGGTTTTAATAGATGGAAAATGGGAAGAGGGACCTGCTTTTCCTCTTCTAATTAGATTTGCTCAAACAATAACATGCGATGGAATTTTATACGGTCACATTATAGCATACCCATTATTGTAATTATGGATATTCAGTTATTGATGGAGATGATAATAAAAAGATATATCGATTATCAGACGATGAACGGGAATGGATTGAAATTGGAGAGATTCCAGAAGAACGAGTTGAGTTCGGAGTTGCATCGCTAAATGGAAAAATTTATATAACTGGAGGACTATGGAAGTCGTTAGTTTTGTATGATAAATAAGTATCATTATATATTTAGTGATGATTATTATCCTAAGGCATTCAAATCCTGTCTGTGTTTTGATCCCTCAGCTCCAGTTGACAGTCGAACTTCTCGAGTCGCTGATATGAATTATGGAAGATATCGTCATTCGCTTGTTGCTGAGAATGGGAAATTGTACGCAATCGGAGGGTAAGCTGAGATTTTGCATATTTTTATACGAAATATTTGTAATTTAGATTTCAAAAACGATCATTGTTCTTGTCATGGCTATCGGATAAGTTTTATAGTTCAATCGAGGAATACGATCCACAAACGAATGAATGGCGTGAAGTCGGAGAATTAGCATAAAATAAAACTTTTTGTGATTATAATAATCTCAGGTTTCTTATAGAAATTCTATTCAATAAAATGTCAAATAATAATAATTTAATTTCAATGCACATTATACAGACAACTCTTGAACACATCCAAAAGTGATGAAGGGAAATTGTAATTGAAATAAATATTCCTTTTAATCAGGGTTTTACGAACTGAACTGAACTGAACTTCGAACTATCTGGAAGTTCAGTTAAAGTTCGATTTTTTCGAACTTCCGACAGTCCTAATCCTGTCATCTACTCCCACTGTTTGCGACAATGTCACTACCAGAAAATTGAATGTTTTGTTTTAAATGCGGTCGAACAAATTCAAGAAAAACAGTAAATAATTGATTGATAGCATATCGAAGATTGATCTTAGGATAGGAAATAGAAGAAACGATTGCCGTTTGAGAGATTTGTTCAGAAGAAATGTTTGTAGAAAGGCAAGTATGAAAGATAGGATGAGATGACCGTTCACAAAAAAGGATCCGGGACATTTTTGTAATTGTCCTAACCCTTGTTAGTTATTCGTGGAATGGCTCCTAAAAATTAGAATGCATCACTTTTGCATAAAATTGAAGATTTAAAAATTTCCAAAATGATCATTACCTCGTCAAGCGATGCAACAAGAAGAGAAAAATATGATCGGCGCGGAATCGGCGGATTTGGATTCTGACAGAGCAGAAAGGACATACAGAAACGAGGCTGGCAAGTCCGAGAAGGATGGAGATGAAGAGAAGGAGAATCAGAGGGAGAAGAAGAGCCGCAAGTCACAGAAAAAGTCCCTGCAGAAGACGCCCAGTAGAAAGAAGAATGGTGAGAATTGAAGAACATGGAATTTGAAGTTGAAGAATTGCAACTTAACTTCAATTCATTTTCGACAAATTTCAGAAATTTAACTGTGCCAGAAGAATCGTGGAGGCGCAACGGCAGTTGCGCCGCCCACGGTTCTTTATCTTTTCCATCTCTCTCTGCTCAGGGCACACGCTCGCTTCCCCGAGGCAGTTGACACACCCCCAAGGCCAAGGGATGTGACGCCTCAGGGCTTTGGCCCTTTCTTCCCCTTTTCTATATTTATTTATATTCAATGTAATTGTATGCTTATATCTATATATATTGTGACTATCCCGCCCAGATGTAAATAATAAACAATATGAGGAGAGCCCTGTAAGTCCATTCAAACCATAAGTTAGGAAGGCACTACACGCGTAGGCTACGGTCTCAGTGCCATGCACGAAACAAGCATGACCTAGCCTATCCCATTTACACCCGCCATAACTGCGGCTATAGAACCGTAGCTAGGAAGCAAGCCCATAAAGGGGCATTAACCATACGCAGGGCGGTAACGTAACGTAACTATGAATTGAATTGAATTAAAATGAAGTTGAAGCTAAAGATTACACCTTCGCTTCATTTGTTACAAATTCCAAAATTCGACTTCGAATTGAAATGAAGCTAAGATTGAAAAATATCACTTCAATCTCAACTTCGACCAACTTTAAAAAAATTAAGTTCAGTCTAAACTTCAATATTCAGTAAAGTACAATAAAGTTGGAGTTTTAAATGAATTTAAAAAATCTAAAAACTAGTTTTTGCAGGCAGCCAAAAATCGAATAAGTCGCAGCAGAAGAGTAGCAAACTAGGAAAGGGCGGCAGGAGTGGGAAATCTGCGGGAAGGAAGAGCGGCAAGTCGGGCAAATCGAGGGAATCTCGCTCGAACCAGGGCAGTGTGGTGAAGACGCCACAACAAGGGGCTGGCAGCAAGAAGGAGGGAGTCGTCAGAAGCAGACAGGACGGCGTTAGGAGCAGGCAAGAAGGGATCCGAAACAAACAGGGAAGTGTCAAATCGGGCAAGAACAAGAAAAGGGGGTTGCAGGTATAATATTCATTTTTGCAATTTGTAAAATGTACAACATCACGACACAAGATAAATGTACGCAAAATAGGCTCACTGTAGTTATCACCACCCTCTTGTAATTACTACTCCTTTTCTGAGAATAGTATGGAGAAAGGAAAAGAGGGTATTAACTACAAAGGGCCCGCAAAATAGTGTAGAATACGATATCTTTTCCCACACTAACTTTTCATCTCTTGTACTGGTAATGTCTTGCAGTTCACAATTGCTCCATGAACAGTTTGACACTAGAGTTAAAAAATTCTATGATTTTGATTACAGAAGGGAGATGGCAAAAATAAGAAGGGAAAGAAGAAGTAAGTTTGGAACCTTGGAACAAGACGGAATGAATTGGTTCAAAGTAAAACAAATTCACTCTATTCTATCCCTGATTTGACTTGATGAATTGAAAGTAACAAGTCATTTTAGGGGTGGTAACAATGGAATGCGCAAGATTGGAGATGAAGACATGGAGAAGAGCAGAATGAGCATGTCCATTTGTGGAGGAGGGATCAGGGTAAGGAGGTTTTAATTCGAAACTCAAAATGTGGATCTGGAACAATTTTCGAAATTGGATCCAAATTACTTCTCATCGAAATTAACTAGAATTAGCAAATGTTTGCAGTTGTGGCTAGTTCTATTGGCGCTGCACAGTTTCGTGGTGCCTGTCTTTCTCGTTGTGATCGATTCGATCACGTGGATTCGTGCAGAACTCGCGCTCTATATCATCATGCTTGTACTCAATGTAAGGCAATTTTTTCTGAATTTTCAGATTCTCAGATAAATAAAATTGAAAAAGGGAGTAAAAGTACAAGAGAACGATTTAGCCTATTCAACCTTACATTAATCTAACTTATGTAGGTATAAAATTGAATGAAATTTACCAATAGATGGAGGATGAAGTAGATGGAATTTTACAAAAAGTCACTTCTTACAAATCATTGACTAAAAGTAAAAGAAAACAAATCTTAAATTAAATTCGAATCCGTTGAGTGGACCATTGGAGTGCTGACGTTCATCGTTCTGTTCATGAAGAGCAGCGACGGTCGAAGGCGGCTGGCCTTTCTGCTTATCGTCGGGCGGGTACGTCGATTCGACTCAATACTTAAATGAGACCGAGTTAAAAAAGCAGTTCACGTTTTAGCTGTGCTGCCTCGTTCTGGCAGCCGTCTCGCTCATCATGGCGTTTGTGATCATGTTCAAGCCAAAATACGCCTACAAATATGGTGCATGTAAGTGGGTTGTTATTTTTCTAGAATTTTATCGAAAACGACAGAATTACTAGTTTTCGGGAATATTCATACCGTTTTACTTCTTATCAGCACTAGTTTCATTTTCAAACTTAACCACCCATAATGGATATTGACATGGAATGCATCAATTTTCGCATTTACAAGATCAACCTTCTGCAATAATTCTGTCATATTCTAATTTTCAACAAAACATGATTTGCATTTTGCAGGGCCTTTGTCGTGGTGGGTCGCGTGGGTCGGTCTGTTGGTGCTCTCGGGCATCGACATCGCTCTCCAAACGATGGGAATCATCGTGGCTTACAAGATTTGGCTCTACTTCAAAAAAGAGGAGGAAAGTAATGATGATGAATGAATGAATGAATGAAAAACTAAACAGGGGAAACCGAACAACGTCAAAGCATAGCTCGACTATCTAATCTAGCTAAGAATTAATAAAGCCAAACAGAAACGGGGAATTCGACAACTGAGAAATCACGTGAGGACGTGAGCTATCTTTTTCCACGTTATTTTTCCCTACCTTCCTTCGTTCGTTTATCCCTAACTATAGTGAACGTCCCACGTCATCCCGTCATTTTAAACTTGCCGGGCAATTCAAGTTAGTCATAATTTATTTTTCATTTCCTTTTAATTTCAAGAAATCCTAATTCTTCTTCTTTGAATACCAGCTTCCACTTTTAAGGGAATAGCGTTTGTGCCTGAACTTTAATTAATCAGAAATGAAAACAGTCTGTTGTGCGGTTTGGGTGATTCTATCATGAGATTTTTGAACCTAAAAATCAAGCAATAATCGTGAATTGAACAAATAAAGTTTCAAAATCAAAAGATATGAAGATCAGGCTAATGAACCTGTATGTATGGTCGAGTATATTGTTTAAAAATATAATAGAGGTAAAATCTAAACAAATCGATTTCATTTGGCAACAAAATATGGGACTAGTCAGAATCGACCAAGATAACAATTATTTACACGAAAAATAAGCTGGAAACTACGAAATGGCACAATTTTGGTAAAAATGAGCGCTGATTTGACAAAGAGCGATTTTTTAAATGAGGACACCGGAAAGTGGAGAAATGAAATAGGCTTGAAAATGGTAAACTGCAGAAGAAATACATTCATGACCATGGAATGAGGGAGAATAGAATATATAGCAAGGATATACCCGATTTGAACATGTCTTACATACTTGGATTCTACAATTTGGCACAAAAAAGATCAAGAAAAGATAGATAATTTGGATTTATCGCTACTTTTTTAGGGAATTTTTCTGGTCTGGGCGAGCGATTTGTATTAAAAAAATGTAGTGGGGAATCACAGCAAATTTTGTTACAGATCGCTCTTCAGATCCTGATTTGTTTTTTTTTCCTATAAAACTCTGTATGATGTTAAGATAAATCCAAAATTTCAAACGGAAAAAAATGATTACCATTTAATAAACCTAACAAATGCGAGTTTTGGATGATTTCGAATGAGATATTTGCGTAGTTCATTGAAGGCCAGCAGATACAAACCGACGATGGGAGCTATTGCCCAGACATGGACGGGCGGCGTGTGGATGTCCATGATGTATTGGAAGACGGGCGTGTAGACGAACATTATCAGCATCAGAACCTGAAAATTTTGCAAATTCGAAAGCTTTTATCACACATAAAAATTGAAAGTCTTTAACTTTGAGATGTTATCTTTAAAGATTTTTTTCCAAATTGAATTGAATAACTAAAAAAAGAAATTCTCGAAAAATCAAAAAAGATGAGGGCGAAATTTTGAAATCTTAAACTTGAGTCAACCTCAATCAGAACTGCAAACACGCTGACGACATTTGTGACGCCGTGGCGGAAAACGGAAACTCTGCGGGTCGTGCAGTTGTACAAATGGAACACCTAAACTTCTTCAATTTTCATAAACAATTTTCGGCTTGGGGCGACTTGTACCAAATTTACGAGGGAATCCTCTACAATTTTGGTACAAATCACCTCCAACCAAAAATTTCCAACCTGAGACATGACGAGAGTGATTTGCCATGCAGCGGCTGCCTGTCCTTTGATGTAGAGTTGCTGTTTTTCATCGTAGACTTTTCCCTGAATTTTGTTATTTCATTAGAAATTCTGTTCAGATTTCTGAAGATCGAGAAATATAAGGGTTCGTTCGGACGTTAATTGCAATTCGTTCGAAGTAGCATGAGAAATATACAAAGCGCGATTGTATCATTTTGTGCTCTCTTCATTTCCATGCTATTTCGAGCGAGTTGCAAATTGCAAGTGAAATTAAAATTAGTCAGGGTATTTTTTAGCAATTTTATAAAAGCTTAATTTTTCTTGCTTACATCGCTCGTCGTGAAATTCTCGGCTCCGACTTTCCAGTGATGTTCAGCGGTGAAGAGGATGTCTCGGAACGAGATATTGTGGTACCAATAGACAGACAGATAGGCAGCCATGCAGCCGATTGTAATTGCCACTCCTGCGAAGATGTAGGCATAGGTCAGAAGGCCTTTCGAAAGGAGTCGGGCTGTTCTGAAAGAAGTTGAATCAATGAATGGACAAATCAAGACTTTAAAATGACACGGTTTTTCCGAAACATGAAAAGAAAAGCATAGAAAGAATATAGAGAATGCAGATCTGAAGAAGGAAACAAGTTTTCATGTAATTGAAAATTTCGTGATTTTTTTTCGAATTTTTGAAGGGAAAAGTGAAGAAAAATTTCAACCTGCTCCTAGGCTTAGTGTGCATGATGTCCTGTTCTGGCTGTTCATAGGCGAGCGACACTGCGGGTGGCATTTCCGAGGCAAGATCGACGGACAAAATCTGCAGCGGGGAGAGACCGTGTGGGAGACCCAGTGTAAACGACAAAATGATGGGGAAAATTTCAGGCCATAAATGGGCGAATGTATAGGCCAGAGAAAGTCTGAAAGTTTGCAATTCTCTAAAATTCACTAAAATCTCAACAGTTTCAAAAATGTAGATCAAGAAAAATTGTTGATTTAAAAAAATTCGAAATTACCTGAGATTATCGAAAAGCAGCCTGCCTTCTTCGATTCCTTTGACAATCGAAGCAAAATTGTCATCCAGCAGAACAATGTCCGCTGTCTGTTTGGCAATGTCACTTCCTACATTTTATTGATTTTTGAGGAATCTTCAACAATTGCATACCGCTCAGTCCCATAGCAATTCCGACATTAGCACAAGCCAATGCAGGTGCGTCATTCACCCCTCCGCCTGTCACTACGACTGTTTCTCCATGACGCTGCACTTCTTGCACGATGATAAGCTTTTGTTCGGGGTTTGTTCTGAAAATTCGTTCTTCAGTTAGGATTTATTTCAACAAAGACATCGATAATTTTACCCTACCCTGAAAAAGATGATTTTTATCAAATGCATCATTTTTGAGAAGAATAGCTTTTTAAAAAATCACCTTGCAAAAACGATGTATTTCTTCTTCAACAACGCGTCCCAATCGTGCTGTTTGTAGCCCAAAATCTGGTCGCCGGTGACGATGCTCCAATCGTGTCCGCCACGGTTTGTCTGAACATTTTTTGATGAGTTTTCAGGAAAATTACGAATTTCAAAACCTCGGTTCCATTTTCGATGAGTCCAATTTCATTTGCTAACGCAGTGGCCGTGGTGGGATGGTCGCCAGTGATCATGAACACTTTGATGCCTGCGCCCTTGCATTGTTGAATAGCAGCGGCAGTTTCGGGTCTGACAAATTTCAATTTATAGAATTTTTTAAAATGATTAACGAAAAATTACAGAAAAGGAAATTTTCTAGCTTCTCATTCGTTCTCTCGCTTCCCCTTTTCTTCGACGTATCTAGCTTTCGACATGCAAAGTAAGACGACTGTAGCGTAGTGCTAGCATGTTAGGTCTAGAGAAATCATTTGGCAACGATCACAACTCTCTTTGCAATCATTTTTGTCATAATTCGTCTCAAGAGACAAGGGGTAGTTGGAATCGAAAGAGACGAATGAGAAATGAGGAAACCAGAGCCAGATTTGGATGGAGAACAGCGTACTTACCTTGGTGGATCCATAATCGCGGCCATTCCCAGAAAAACGAGCTGTTCCGGCCATTTCGCGTCCTCGTCTGTATGTCCGAACTTCGCATTCGTGGGTGCATTGAAATGTCGCTGCGCGAAGGCGATCACTCTTCTGCCTGCGTTGCCGAGCGATTCCCAGGCTTTCTAAAAATGGTTGATTTTTGACTTTATGAAAAATTGAATTTCTTTCATCAATATTATTTCACTCTCAAAGTTAAAGATTTTTTTTTTAAAAACCTAGCTTTCCTTTAAAGTTTACCTGACACTCCTCTCTGAACTGATCATCGATTTCCACCATTTCCCTGTCGTATCTAACGTGGCTGCATTTGCTCAGAATCACCTCGGGAGCGCCTTTCATGAACACCACGAAACGGGATTCTTCCTGAATAAAAGTTAATTTTCAGAAATTTCGAAAAATTTTCAAGCCTCATTAGGAGGTCCGATTTCTTCCCAGTCGTTTGCTGGTTCGCTCATGCATTTGGCGACGATCGTTTGGGATCTTCGGATCGAGTTGAAGGGCAATTCGAAAGATGGCTGAAAAGAGTGTAAATTTTCAAGTAAAGATTTTTCAAGATAAAAAAGAAATATAATTTAGGTTCGAGTACATAGTTATCGAAACGAGTACTTTTCCACTGAACGCTATTTCATGATTCATTTTTTCCCATACTCTGCTCTGATAACACAAATTACTTCTGGTAAGATTATGTTCGCGGTCCAGAATTCAGATTCAATTTCAGAAATACAAGTGCACAAAATCTCACCGAATACCTCTGCCTGATTCCCTCGACACTCAGATGTGCTTCGACGTATTTCACCAGAGCCACATCGCAAGGCACTCCGAACAAATCGTTCTTCCGACTCCTGATATTCTTCGAGCGATGCCCGTTTTCTGCGACCGCATAATGCACATGAGACGGAGGTTCTGCAACTTCGATTTTGCTTCCTTTTTGTTGAATTCCAGAAAATCCATACTGAGTGCATTGTTTCCATTTTGTTTCTTTGGGTCTTCATCTATTTCATCAGACAGATTCGGAGACAGGTCGGTGATTTCCAACGACTTCAGACTGGGACTGGGTCTTCGCTCAGATACTTGGCCGGTTTTGATGTCGCTGAAAACAAATGATGATGCTCATATCAGGTCTGAACGATAAATTTCAGAGTTTTAAAAACAATAATAATTGTCTATCTTTAGCCCAAAATAATCGCACAGAAACAAACTTACACAACAGTGAATTTCTTCTTCAAAGTGCTGCTGAGCATGGCTTCACTAGCGGATTTCTGCATGGCTCTCATTGTGGAGACTCGTCGCATCGACTTCCGGACGTGCTCGAATTGGGCGCCGTTGCAGACGGACATTACTGAAAGAAATGAATTTTCAAAGAACCCGAAAAGAAATCAGGATCTTAAGAATACATCAATTTGAAGGACGACAACTCTGATAGACTGAATACTGCATGAGGCTATACACTTGTGAAATTAGAATAAATATACAAACCCGTTAGTAGTTCAGGAAGCGGATCCTCCAACTTTTCCCCAATCTTCATCGCAGCCTTCATTGCCTTCATGTGGGGATGTTTGGGCATGATTCCAGCTCCAGACATCATTCGTTTGTTGAACCATAGATCAGTGACGACCATCTGAAATCATATTCATAGCTAATTATATTGTTACTGACCAATAACTTGGGACAGAGAAAAATGAAGCGCAAAAGAAATTAGCGCATTGTTCGCAGCAAACCTTACGACAATTCATTGACTCTTTTTTCAAATTTTGACTCTAATTTTTATCTTTTTTTACCTGGCTCATTGTCAGAGTGCCCGACTTGTCTGCACAGATCACCGTGGCTGCACCCAACTCGTCGATCAATTCCAGCTTCTTGATGAGCATCTTCTTCTGGGCCATTCGATTCGCGATGATTCTCAGCTGGGACATGACTGTGGCTGGCAGCCCTTGGGGCACGTTCGCAACGATTACCACGAGGAAGCCGACGACGAAGTGATCCAGGATGTTTTCGAACCTGCAAATATTCGCATTTTTTAAAGTCAAATTTTAGAAAACGAAAAACCCCTAATATAAGAATATATAATTGTCGTTAGGAAATCACTGCTCCAACCTTGCCACAATGCATCCGATCAGAAACACGACTAGCGCCATGCAGACAGCCATCAGAGTGATGAACGAGGCGAAATTCTGAAGCTCTTGCTGCAATTTGCTGGTTCGGGGAGGCACGTAGTGGTGCAGATCAGCTACCCCTCCGAGCACCTGAAAATCCCTTTTTAATTTAGAAGAAATTATTTTTAATGATAATGCATGAAATGTTCATAAGTGATCAATTTTATTTGCAATTCCTTGAAAACCAACAGTGAATTTGCCCGTCCTGATGACAATTCCGATCCCATCGCCCTCTGTGCAGTAGGAGCCCTTGAACGCGACATTCTTGGCGTCAAACACGGAAATGTGCTTGGCCGCAGCTTCGGCTGTCATCTCCATTGGCTCGGTGTAACCTGAATTTTTTGTTATTTTCTAATTTAAGAAAAATTGACCTGTGACTTCAGAAACCTCGACGATGAGACTGTTTGATTGTAGAATTCGCATATCTGCTGGGATTCGGGAACCGGATCTGGAATTGTTTTTTTTTCCACTTATGCCAATTTAAAAAAAGAATGTTTCAATATGCTAATTTTCAAGGCTTACCTTATAATGACTAAATCTCCCACGACCAGATCTTCAATGGGGATTTCCTTCTCCTCGCAATCTCGAATGACCACCGCTTTGGCTGGCAGAAGTTTGATGAAGTTTTGTAAGACCTGAGAAAATCAATAGATGCTTTAACAAAATTATAAACGACAATCTGGATGATTCGTTACTTCGTAACCTACGAAATAGTATGGGAAAAATCTCCCCCTACTTTGTCCAATACACTTAGCTATGGGCAACGAAGTAACGAATTATCCAAATTGTCTTAAATCCAAGAAAAAGCACCTTCTTAGCCTTGTTTTCCTGCCAGAACGAGAGAACGCACATGAAGGCGACGACGAATAGAAGAATGAATGCGCAATACAGGTTGAGTGGCTCGTTGTAGCCGTGCGCCAGGTGGACGAAATACGTCGCGACTGAAGTAAAATTCATGATTATTTGAGGTCTCCTGTATTTGCAGACGGTCGTTTCTTTTCTTATCATTTCCCTACGCTCTCTACCTTAAACTACCCTTAATTTTTGCCTGTAAATACAGTCGTTTGAGTCTGTCATTCGTCAGTAATTACAGATAGCCTTAAATTTCAAGTCAGCTTTAAAGAATTCTTGAGATGCGAGTTTTTAGCGATATAGTGCTAATAAAGAAGAGCTGTCGAATTTGTCAGAAAAGTTGAATTTTTTACATTGTTAGTCCTAAGAATTGATTTTTTGTTTTAAATTTAAATATTTTACCTGACAGTATCGCAGCCCCAGTCAGCAGGACCCAAAATTTCCAGTGGAATTGACTCAAGAACAGTTTGACGAAGCTCTTTTCCTTCGGGGGATCGATTGTATTCGGGCCGCCGTCTAATAGGCGTTTTCTGAAATGTTCGATTTTCTGCAAGAAAGCTGATCGATTTGATCAAACTTCTCAAAACGCGACTCGCAGAAAAAGAGTATGTCTCCTTAAACTCTCTCGGAAAGGTGCACTATTTTTCCTGCGGGACGATTTGCGAGTTTTTGCGAAGCGCGTTTTGACAAATCTGGGTTTGATACTTCGCTTCTTCAGTTGTAAGTCCGTCACTCTGTTGAGGGAATTGTGGATGAATGAAGGAATCCGTGTAGACGTCCTTCAGCTGCTCTATATTCAAATGATGCTCCACGAACGAACTGCCTACTTGCTGCAAAACGTTGGTTCCAAATCAAGTAACTCAATTTAGGAAAAAAAATATTTTAGTATAAAACCCAAAAAGAAAAGGTAAATGTAAGTATTTTCAAATTGTCATCAAAAATAATTACTATTAGGTATCAAAATCTAATCTACGGAAAAGCCAAAAACTATATTGAATTTTGCCATGTTTATCTGTCCGATTAAATATATTCAAGTTTTTTTTCTGCGCTTGAATTCCCAAAAATAAATTTAGGTTGAAAATTGGAATAAACCAAATCAGCTCTATCTGACCTGTTTAGCCTCATGCAGATCCTTCTTGATTGGGTTTATTTTGGTTCTACGTCTCCAACCATAGCTGCTCGTGCCCGTCGTAACAGTGCCTTCCTCTCCATCGTCCGAGGGCTTCCTACCCCTTTCGATGTCGCAGCAGTGCCTATTTGACTGATCATCCGGGTTTCGAATTGCTCTCGTCAAATGTGAACAGGCTGCTAAAATAAAAATTTGTATTTTTCTAGTTTAAAGTTTAGAAAAAAAGCGGAAATTAATAAATGACACTCAAAAATTTCACTAACAACTAAAGTTAAGAAAAAACTAAATCTGAATAATCAATAAAATATTTTCGACTAATCTGCTACTACTACGTCATTTATCAATTTTATCAAGAGCACTGCACGAAACAGTACCTTTGATAAACTGACATTTCTTACGACAGAATTCACGACATGGCTTGCATGGATCGTCTAAAAAATTCCTATTTTACAAAAAAAAACTGATCTTCCAAGAAAGTTCATACAGTTCAGTGCAGTTTTGGAACAGACTTAGGCAGTGCCCGATCCACGAAACTCTCGGAACTCTTCCTTATAGGAGCCTCCCGCGAGAAGAAGGTTGCTATAAGAAAGTTTCGGAGGTTCCAAGAGTTTTCTGGATCCGGGCACAGAGCTAAGCCCGATCGTTCGAGCGTACCCCATTTAGGCTAAAATATTCAGCCAAAGTTTCGTTGCGTATTACCCTATGTATCAGCCTTCTATAGAAAAGTTTGATTTGCGTACCCCTCTATAGTTTTTCGTTCTAACTAAAAGTCTGTCAGGTCCATTTGAAGATGATATGTTATGGATAAAAATAGTGAACATTAAAGATCTGTGACGTATGAACTGCGCGAACTTTCACAGATGACAAAAAGTCGTTCGTTAGACTTGACTCACGTAGAGGGCCTAATGTCATCACTAGCGAATCTCAAATATGAGATGATATTATCAGGACAAAAAATCCTTCTTTATTGCAATGTCGAATCTTCCAATTTCCAAAAATAATACCTGGAACATAATAAGGTTAGCAAGAAAAACGAGAACAATCGAAAAATCGACGAAAAGAAAGAGGAAAATAAGAAGAAGATGAAAAGGCAGCCTTCTGCTTGCTGAACGGGTAGCAACAACGGGGGCTGACCGCAACGAGAAATGTGAAAACAGGCATACAGACTAGCAGAAAAATGAAATTGAGACAAAACGGGGTTGTAACTGATAGGAGAGAATTGATTTGATTTGGGAAAATGCGCTATATCTTAAAAAATAATATTTAGATCTATGAGGTCTACAAGATAGTGTTTTTGGTCAGCTGATTTATTGTAAACTTCAAGATTTCCCATTCTGCAAAGTTCGAGCATATTATTTAGACCACGACCATAAGACATTTATTATCAAAACAGAGACTGGACTGACAGTAATTTTGGGGAGGGAGTGGAAAAGGGAAACGCGATTCCCAAAACTTGACGTCACCTTTCGAATTTCCAGTTTAGCACTTTGACAGGCAGCGATTTTACGACTCCCTATCATTTTGGTTCGAAATGCAAAAATTGCGGAATTTTTGTCGTTAAGAGATCAAAGAAAAGTCAAGTTATTCAAAATTAACTCCAGTGCTAATGCACTCGACTCCATTCTTTCATCTTTCAACCCGAACTTTCGGAGAAAATAAGCGAAGTGCAACAATGAGAATAGACCGGTCGATTTACTATTCATAATCTGCAAGAGTGTCAAATAGAATTGACGAAGAACTCATAATCCTCATAGCCAAATCGTTAAATAAGTAAACATAGAAATTTAGAAGCTAGAATGTGAGAAGCGATTATTTAGAATTTTTGAAAGTTCACAGTTCAAACTCAAATCATCTGAAAATATCAAATTTTGATAGAAAATAACCGCATGAATTTTCTCAATAAAGTCAGCAGATCTAATGATTATGAAGGACTATTTGTTACAACTAGTAACATTTACATGGTCTCTTCAAATGGGAGAAGCCGAATCAATCTGACGAAGAAGCTAAAATGACTTGGGGACGAGCGAGTATCGGATTAACGATTCAGTTGACGAATTGCCACAGATAGTCTCAACCAACTATCGACTATAAAATCGTGCGGAGTGTTTGGAAGTAACGCCCCCCAGTCGATCAGTCTTCGATTCATCTTCGATAACTTCTGCCTCTTCCATCAATGATTCTGTTCGTTTTCGATTTTATGATTTTCGATTTTGTTATTTTACCGTAGCGTGTCAAAATTGAACAGATAGAGGATAAGGGGAGGGGAGCCAGTGAACTGCAAACCACGCAAAGCCAGGCTCACACATACGCAATATGACGATATGGTCGATGGACACGAGCAGGCAAATCGCATCGACAAAACTAGACAAGCGAAATTTTGAGAGCGAGAGCAGCAAGTTCACGTGAAATCCGACAGGGAGTTTAACGCCGAGTGCAAATCGAACATAAATATTCGTCGATTGAAATGCAAATATTCGGGATGTTGATAAGGAAAATAGAAAGTCTGTAAGTTGAGCAATCATAAAATCCAAACTTCGGATTTCAACTTGAATCAGAGTTAAATTGAAATCAATCTTCAGAGTTGATCAAGTTAAAGATTGGTTTTTAGACTTATGAATTCTGGTGTAAACAATACGCGTGACGAATTATGAATGTTTGGAAAAATGAAGTAAACTGTTGGAAAATCGACGAAAATGGATGGAGGAAGCAAAACGAATCAAGAAGAGAAGGAAAGGGGAAAGGGAGGAAGGGAGGGAGGGAAGATAAATCAATCGCATCACCAATCCATTGGGAGATCATATGATAAGGGGAGGGAATATCCATATACCAGATTAGGAAAGGAGGAGAAAGATTTAGAGATTCGGCCAATGATTGAATTTGTCAGCGACATATCATTGCCAATTTGTGCCTTGAAAAAATAGCTGTTATCAATTTGGAAAAGGCAGAAAAGCTGATCTTCGAAACATTTGTTAGCAGAAACTAAACATTAGTAAAAATTAGAAAAAGTGTTAAATACTTTGCGGTCTTTATAGTAGCAATTGGCAATTTGACAAACAATTAACCGTCAAGTTATTGACTGAACTGACAGTCTCATTTCTTATCAGTTATCATAACTGAAGGCGAGAGGCAACTTGTCGATAAAATATAAGTTTATTGGGGGTTTTGAAAGACGCCGACAGTACAGCCATAGAGTGGGGAAAGACATATTGATAACAGAATGACAGAGTGACAGAGACCAGGGGAGTTGGTTGAAGATAGAGGAAAAGTGAATGAGAAATGACTCAAAGGCACACCGGGCGACGACGAAAGTTGACAGATCAAAGTTCGACCGAAAGACAAAAACAATACACTAGTCTATTATGGGAGATCTCAAAAATATGTTCGAAAATTAGAATAAATTAATCTTCTTTCAAGCGCTTCTCCGGTATACCGTCTAGCAAATTAGTGAGTACTGTAGACAGAATCGGAGCTCCAGTTTCCTTAGTCTAAATTTTCTCTGTGGACATCTCTCAAAATCACTAAACATAATGTTTTGGTGACTGAACTAGATAAAATTGTCGGTGCTTTCCATTTCATATTGCAAAATAGAAGAAAGAGAACCCTAACCCCTAGTTTTTATAGGTACAGTCACCAGAACTTAGGAAAAAGTCTAATATTATACCAATTTTCTTCCGAGTTTTTCAGCCATAGAGCGAATATCCTTGATGTTTCTTTCCAGAGTTTGGATACGTTGATTAGCCTGATGAGCATTTTCGACGACTATGGTCGTGCCGAGAACATGTTGAGAGTGCTCTTTAGCCGCCTGGAGCAACTCCAACGTCTCTTCAGTGACTACATCGGCAAATGACAGAGCGATGTACGAGAGATTGCACAGAATGTCCAGACGATCAAAAATTCAACCATTTCAATTCAACCTTGCCTACAGGCATCATTCGAAGTACAAACTCAGAAGAAAACATCGATTGATGTTTTCTAATTTGAATTTCAAACGTCCTGTTTTGTTCAGTTTTTCCTACTCACCAACTTCATGAGGCTTCCACATCGTCACTGCGCAATTCCACAAATAACTAAAGCAAAATTTTATCAAATTTCAAAGTAGCAAATTCTTACTCAAAACTCTTCTTGACTCTCTTCCAAGTTTCTGCTCTAATCTGCAAGTGATTGGGCCTTTTGGGCATTCGTTCTTGGACTCGGGAAATCTAGAGTTTTCCTAGTTCTAGAATATTTTAGAGCCTTAACAGAATTTATCTGCTCATCTTTGTTATAATATAGAAACGTTCAATAAATTCCGATAGATTTAGGTAAAAATAAAGATTTTTCAATAAGAGATGGCAGAAAATTTTTTGGATTAATCGTTCAAAATATACCGTATGATAAGCGTAGTAAATACTGAGCTGAGTACTAGAAATGACTCGGGGATCTTTGAGTCTGGGGGTTCTCTCCAAAGCGTCAATCCATTCCCAACAAACTTCGATGACCGTCTCGTCGTAGTGAGAAGTGTTTAGAATACAGGAATAGACGTGGTCCATCAATTCGAGGTCTTCCACGCCAAATGCATAGTCTGTAGCGACTGCAGAACGAATTACATTCACTGCTCTGAATTTCGAATTCCTAGACTTATTGGAGAAAAATTGCGAAAGATAGGAACTATTTGAAGATCTGACTATCTTTAGGAACAAAAAATGGAACCCAATAGGATGGATAGCTAATGAGCATTAGTGATGTGGTTTAACAATATATTCATTTTGATCATGAATTGATAAGGCTGTTCAAAGTTTTGAACTAACACAAGACCAAAATTACAATAGTTCTTCTTCAGCTTAATATTTCCCTCTTCAAAAACTATCAGATGGCCTGAGGGAAAATGTCATCTTTGCCTTCCCCTTCTCTTGCCTGCCTTGTCTCCATTCTGCACGCTGCTTGCCTTCGGCTAACAGAATTCGAGTTTTCAAGTTTTCTACGTCAAAACGGTCAGCGTCAAAGCGAATGCAGTGCGCGTGAAGCGGTCGCCTTCGCAGAGAAACGAGAAACGACGCCTCACATCAAAATCGATTACTTTTTGATTGTAAATGAGAGGAATAAGGTAAGTTACAGCTGAATTAATACATACTTGAGGTTAGAAGTACTGCAAGATCAAAATTTGGTATATGAAAAAAGATGATGAATAGAAAGGTCAAGTTTCTCTACATATATTTCATTTTCATTTTTAATCAGTAACAAAAAATCGATAAACTTACTTCTCGTAGTCCCTGACGACTGTGGCGGTGAAGGCCTCCTTCAGCAACTCGGACATCGCGGCAGAATCTGGAGAAATAGGCTAAGTCAATCGATTAATGTTTAAAAGTTGATACAGTTTTCAATCTTCATTTTCTTAAACTGCAGTGCATATTTTTCGAAAGGAACTCAATCAACCAATCTGGAGATTTCAAATTTCCTAAATCTTCCTTCCAATTTCAATAAATCCTTAGCCACTACTCTCAAATCGCCTTTTCTTTCCTTTCCTTCTTTTCAAATCGAAATGAAAGAAGGCCTGAGACTGTCTATGACTCCTTGTGGTTAAATGTAGATTTTCAGGTCAGGAGGAAAGTAAGAGTGGCGCTGCAGGTTGAAATCGAGTTATTTCACAACAAATTTGCGGATTTCTTTGGAAATTTGGAAAATATACCACTCCTCTATCCCTACTTTCCTACTTTTTTAGATGACTATTTGCATTCAATTTCTACTTTCTGCAATAAATTCTATAGCTGTGCAAAAAGTTGATGTGAAATGCAGTAGAAGAGATCCTTTTCCGATTGTACTTTTCAGGTTTCCAGTTTTAGACCAATTTAAAATTCCACCTTCAGTGGAAGTGTCACTGCTTGCGGATCCATTGCCGTTGCTGTTGCCATTCCTGGAATTATTCCCAACCGTCATCCGCAATGCGGCTTCCAGGGACATCCTGACGTGCCCTATTGTAAAAATTCAGCAAGGTTAAAAATCACGAAACATCGGGAATTTACAAAAATGACATGATTGGATCGATAGAAACGATCTGCCAAAAATGGAAAGCTGATGGGGAGAGTAAGGGGAGATTTGGATGATTCTTAGGCAGAGGGAAAGGGAAATTCGATTCGAACTGGAACAGCCATGAAATGGAATGGAATCGAAAAGGAGGGAGGCTTTGGGAGGAAAAATGGGAGGGATTTGAGGAGATGTGAAGGAGGGGGGAGAATCGGGGAACTGGGAGGAATCGAACAGAACAGCTACAGGAAGGAAGGGAGGGAGGAGATGAAAGACGAAAAAGACATACACAGGGAGGATAGTTGTTTGGTGTCAAAAACTGGGTCAGCCACAAGCAGCACCCAAGCTGCAGAGTGGGTCTCTCTGACAGAGGCTCCCTGTCTGTCTGTCTGTCTGTCTGTTTGTGTATGTGTGTGTGCAAAAATCTGTGTGAAACAAAAATAAACAAGGCAAATATGGTTAATCGTGTTCGTGACAATGATGATTCTGTGCAGGATTAGAAATCCTCTTGTGAAATTCGTCAAATTCTAAAACTTTCATAAATTTATTCAGTTCGTCTCCTCAATTTTGCCAATTTGTATCAGTCGCTAAAAATGTAAATGTTACCCCCATTTTTAAGCATTGCATCCTGTTCCCTAACGACAGAAAATCTTTCTCTCCACTTTTCCTATGCAATTTTTCTGGGACGGAGAAATAACATAAAATTAAAAGAAAAAGATATTCTGCCGCCAACGAAGAGAACATAGTGCTGAAAAAAGGGTAACATTTAAAATTTTAGCGACAAATACAAAAAGACCTAAATTTCAATGTTTCAATTAGACATTTAGAAGAGTAGAAGAGCAAATATATCACAGTCGGGTCATAATTGTTCTTGACTCGTTACACACGCAGCGCGCAGCGATTGACAATCTGTTCAAATAAAGTCGAAAAAAGAACGATCAAATCAAATATGAAAAATGTGAATGTGAATATGTTGGATGAAAATGATGACGAATTAGATGCAGCCAAAATGACTGCAGTCAAAAAAACGATCAAATTAAAAGAAACATATTAAACCCACCAATGCAATCTTCTAAAATTACACATGTATCAAGGAAAAAGGATAGAATTTTGCTGAATTGTCAAGAATACAATTGAAAACACGAACTACTACCAAATTCTCAAGGCACTCCATTTTTGCATAGAAATATTAGGGGAACAACTAGACTTCTAATCGGAATTTCATACAGACGTTGGGACGTTTTCCACCTCAAAGATGCGATCGCCATCTCTCGCCCCATTATTAAGGGTAGCAATTGCAAAACTGTCTGGAATAATTCACCGCATAAGAGGAGTGTTTGTGGTCGAAAACGTCTCAACGTCTGATTTTATAGGAAAAAATTAAAAAAAAAAACAAGCAATTAAAATGTCGTGATTTTTATAGAAAAATCGATAAAATCCCATGACATCAGAATTGCCTAAAGCTTTTCGTCGAAACTCAAACAAGAGGAAAAAGCATGAATGTGGATGATAAATGATAAAATGGATAAAGGTGGAATTAGAAGTATAGCCCATGAAGCCCATTGAAGTGAAGCGGACTGATTTGGGAAATGAGTTAAATTTTGGGCCATTCAATAAATTATTGAAATTCAGAAATCCTGAACGACCCTATAAAAAAAACTCGTCTACATCAGTCTTCGATGAATTAGAGTTTCAAAATTTGACCAACGACTAACAAATTTTGCACTATCATAAATGCGTTCTCCATTGCTAGTTGCTCCAGAAGTTAATCAAATTTAGCATTAGAGCACATTTATGCAAATTCAAAATATCCTAGTCTTTGTCAAACATGATAAATGAAAAAAGGAAAAGTGGAACACTAGAGAGCCCCTCTATAAGCCAAACACAGATAGGAATTTTATCATTTTTCGATGAATTTAAAAATTTTCGAATAATAATTACATTAGAATATAGAGACGAGAAGCGGTCTATCACAGACGTGTTTATTTTTACAATGAATATTTGAGTGTGGAATTCGCTAGTGATTTGATTGATTTGTCCGACCTTCTCTCATGTGTTGTTTCCTTGCTCTGCTCTATTTGCTGAACACCTCGAATACGCCCCACATCACATCCACGTTCTTCTTGTCTTTCACTGACTCGGCGTCGAATTCCATTTCGAGCAGTGAGCGCACCCGTTTCATTGCTATCTGTAAATAAAATAAATCAGTTTTTTTCGTGGAAATTTTAATAAAAGTTGAATGAATATCGAAGCCACTATAAATTTCCTAGTCAATAATTTTCAGCTCGTTGTAAGGGCGCGTTCATACTTTTACACTGCGTCAATGTCAAGCGATTTTGCGTGTAAACTTTTAACGCTCTTGAAAGCGGTGTCGAAAATCTACTCATAAAATTGCTTGATAATGACATAATGCCAAAAAGTAAGAACAAGCCTATACCAAATTGTTTTTTTCTATTCACTATCTTTCAAAAGAAAATCGATAAGTTATTTCTTTGAGGATTTTTGAAGATTGATCATTTTCGGAAACCTCACTTCATAGTCCTGATCATTTAGCGGGGCGAAGGCGTTCTCAAGCACATCCGAAGCGTGGGCCAGCATGATCAGTGAGAGCATTCGCTTGTCCATTCTGTGCACGTCGTTCGTCCACTTGCCCAGCACTGCGTCTTGCACTTCCTGCAACAATTACAAAATATTCATTTTTATATTAGTGACGCGGCAAAAAGAGGTCATTGGATTCTGGAGAACGCAGAGAAAATTCCCTTACACATTATTTTGCCGAAAAGATGAAATAAAGATTATAGAGTCTGCATGCCCCCACTATGTCCGAATAGCCGCCTTTTTGCGTTTTGACTATACAAAATGATATTTTTCATCAAGTATAAAAATCCCAAAATTCCTCTACCTTGATCAGTTTGGTCTTCTGATTTCCATCGCTGAGGGGGTGAGTTGTGATTTCGAAGAGGAGGAAGTTCTGTTTGTCAGTGGTGAGGACGCCCTTCTCCACCAGATTCTTGGCGAGTCTTTCACGCACGTTGCGCAGTTGGTAGCGCAATTTGAGGGGGTTCCAGGTCTGCAAAGTTGATTCATTAAAAAATCGAAGAGAAAAGGAAGGATAAAATCAAAGAAAGGGTAATATTGGCTTTTTTCAAAAAATCAATGATCTACATAAAACGAATTTGCACCTCTCCACTCAAGTACTCGATCCAGCTAGTGGCTGACTCTGGCGGATTGGTCTCCTTCATGTGACGCAGCGCCTCGTCCAGAATCACGTCCCCGGTCGGTTCGCTACTCTTCACGATCACCTGAAAAATTTGCATTTTAGAAAAAAAGCATATAAAATCTTAGACTTCTAAACTGACTTAAGCGGACTTTCAGCCAGAATGAGAAATTTTCGGGGAGAGGGTACGCAAGACATAATTTTTCAATAGAAAAGTGATGCCACACAAGGGGTTATGCAGCGATATTTTAGGGGAGAATTTTGACTTAAAGAGGAGGTAATGATTTAGGCTTAATTCCTGCCTAGGTCTGTTTCTAAATTCATTATTTTTACCTTTCTGGTAGTGAGCTGTTTGCGTCTCATGCCGGTGTTCTCGAGCTCGATGCGGCCGCGCAATGCCAACTCGATCAGCACGCATCCGCGCAAACCCGTCGAAATGCAGTCGTTCCTGAAGGAAAATAAGCAATATTTTTTTTTCGGGAAATTTCATCTTATTTTTCTGAAAAATTCTAATAATAATGATTAGTATTTTTGTAGATTTACCAGAAAGAAGTGTATCCCTCGCGATCCTTCAAGCCGAGCAGCAGAATCTGCTCCATTAGAGTAAGGCGAGTCGATTTGCCGTTGTCTTCCTGGAAAATTAATAACTCATTTTACGCTAATTTTTTTTGTTGTTGTAATTTATCATATTTATACTTCAAATTTAAGCAAAGTATATTTAGAAAGAAAAAAAAAACCCAGCAAATACCTGATCACTGGACTCATCCGACTCGTTCTGGGAGTTTTCCGTTTTATCGGCAGCCTGAAAGTCAAGCAAATTAATATCATCCAAATTCCCACATCCCCTTCTGATCCAGTTTCCTCAACTTTCATTCCCCAGGCAAATTTTCTTCCCTTTTCTTCCTTTCCTCATCGTCTTCCATTTTTGCCCGCCAAATCTTATCTCGAAACGTATCTCTCATATGTTTTCCTGACTGCTGACAGTTCATAAGAGATTAATACGAAGAAAGTGCGCTTTCAAGATACGAAAGCTTAGAATGGAAGTTCAAAAAATCAATAAAATCAGAAATTTGAGAAATTTAAGCATTTAAAAAGGTAGCCCCCCTCTAATTCTCATGCTTTTGCAAAAAGTGACCCGATTTCCAAAGAATAAAACAAGAAAGTTTTTGAAAAAAAACTGACTTTTATACCAAGTCAAAAGTCAGGAATAAATCATTCCTATGAAATCTCATCAGTTTTAAGCATTAGCTATATGCAGAAATTCAGCAATTCTCTTCAATATCAAAATTTCACTTCCAAAACTCGAAAACCTGGTAAATTTGTGATGGATAAATTTTACAAAAACAAAAAAAAACAAACAAAATCTGGAAAAGAAAGATTTTTACCGGCTGATCAGTGGCCTGTCGCCTCCTTCTGACGTTTTCGCTGGGGGTGGACATTTCTGTTCTCGTCGTGCAGCTCTTCTTCTCTACCGATTGCAGGTCCTGGGGCCGGAGGCTGTGGTCTGTTGATTGGCGGTTTGCTGTGGGGGGATTCCTCCTGTGGGTGTGAATTGGATGATGAGCCTAGCAGTCGGCCAGGCGTCGTTCTGCTGCGGGCCCTTTGGGGGAACCAAACCAGACGACGAGCTGAAAATAGAGACACGATCATTTTCGGTTGAAGGCTAAAAATGGCACGAATAGGGCGAAAATACCCAAACTGGCTTGCAACTCTCGACTTTCCGTCTTCGCGAAGACTGACCAATCGATTTGTTGTGGGTCACTCGAAGCTGACGGTGCAGCGACAAAACGGGAAATAGAAACGGGAAGACGGGATAAGATCACGGAATGAAAATGGACACAGGGGGAATTCGAATCAGGCAATCACTTCGAAGTGGAAAAGAATAAAAGTGAAAGTTGGACGAATCTGAACGCGAATTCAGCAAATTTCATGTACGAAATGAGTAATTTTGAAAACTCTTGATAGGCTATTGATTGGAATGATATCACAGACGGTTTAATGATTGATCTTCGGAGGGTTAATTATCGAATGACGACAAGTCAGGAGAGATAAACGAAGCTGGAAAAGAGAAAAGGGGAGTCAGGGGAAAGAGGGGGAAGGGAAGAGGGAAAGGCTTTCCACGAGACACGCGACGCGCGAACGCGCCGCCTCTACTTTTTTCCTCTTCCTCTCTGCAGAGGAAGCAAATACAGCCTGCCACTGCATTCGGCACATAGCAGCTGATTGCTGCCAGAAAAAGGCACAAACCAGATGCTCCGATAATGGACAATTTTGTATCTGTCACCGACTTTTCAACAAAATTTTAAACAAAAAATCAATAAAAATATTAAAAAAAAAAAAAAAAAAAGATTTAAAAAAATTTCCAGATATGGTTACCGTTTCAAACGGGTCTTTAAAAATAAAAGAAAAATCAAGGTTGTTTCAAATTCTTCTTCTTCAATAAAATATTCTGACTGTCTCTAATAATTTTTGCGAATTACAAAAGAATTGAATAGATCAAATAAATCACATCGAATAAGTGGCACACTGTTCTATCCCTAAATGCCAGAGAAATTTTCTCTATGTTTGTTCATACTATTTTTTTTTTCTACGCGAGAAATAGTAGGAAAGGGTCCCTCTGTTATTAAAGGAGAGAATAGTGCGTGTGTGGCATGAGAAGGCAACTCTTTGAGTCTGAATCAAACCAGGTCTGTGTTTTCTTGGTTCTTCTAATTGTCCAGGACGAGCCATTTGACGTGTTGCAGTTGCTGCTTGGCATCTCCAAGGGGCTCTCTGATGCGGATTCTCATCGTGCACAGACCGCCTATCGCCTTCCTTCCCTCCTGCAAACATCATTTGAAAATGCGATTACCAATCAGGAATGGATAAAGTTATGGCTGTCTTAGGAATTCATTCTTCTTTCTTCAAAATTCGAAGACAAAAAGCATTTCTTTTGTGACTTTTTTAAAAGAAATATTTTACTTTACTTTTCAAATTTTCAAGATTGAGTTTTTGAAATTTTCCCGATTTCAATTTTTACCTTCAAAGGCAGGGACTCCTCCATTTCAGCATCATGTTCCAATTTGTCCAACTTCCATTCGCAAACACCGAGCAGTTTGTCACTTCTCAACAACCCTCCTTTCTGATAGACCTGCAAAACGTGTTTAATTTTTAAAATTCCAAAACTCGAACCTCGATTTTCAAAGGCGACCTCTTCAAAACACGCAGAACCTTGGTGCCTCTCGTCTTGCCGCTTCCGATGTTCAGCATTATGGTTTCGTTGAATTCTGAAAATCTGACTTTTTTCAGACGAAGGATAAAATACATGAAGTAGGTAGAAAACTGATTCCGACAATAACAGAGCTGTCGGAACTCCACTCTGAATGGAGTTCGGAGTGGAGTTGCAATTTTGAGAATAGTTTGGAGTTGAAGTGGAGCGAAGTCCAAAAATTTTCCCACTTCCGACAGCCCTGGATAATAGTCCTCTCTAGGACTGAAGAACTCGTATTTCTTCAGAGAACAAAAAAAACATTCTTACCCGGACTCGTATTTCCACTGATAGTCTTGGTCTTCCCACCCTGCGGATTGTCATTCGGATAGGGGAAGATGTACTTGGCGAAAATGCTCGCGTGGTGCATCTCATACCCCGAAGGCAACGGCACGTCTCTGCAGGACAGAATGCTCAGCTCCAGTGCATCCTCGGCCAGATCGGGGTTGATGTGACTCGAAGGGGCTTGGCGCATTTCATAGTGGAATCTGGCATTTTTTTTACTTCAGGAGAGAAAAATTGGAATTTTCTTACTTTGGCACAGCGATATCTCTCCTTTTGGCGACTTCTCTGACGAGGAGCAAGTCCTGTTTGGCAGTTTTCGCCCAGCCTTCGAAAAGTTTTACCTGAAAAATAGTTGCGGATGATAAAATATTAAAAATTAAAAAAAAAAAACAGGATTATTTTTCCAGAAATATCATATAAGAAAAAAAGATTGTTTAAGACTTTTTCAACTCACTTTCCCCACATCTCCCAGCCTGGTGAACCTCATTCTGCTTTGCTCCGCGGTTTGAATCTGCTCAATAAGCGTCTTCTCCAACAGAGATAATACATCGGAGCGATCTGGAAATGTTCAATTTCAATTTTTTCCCCAAATGGACTTCCTACTTCCAGCCTCCGGTGCGACAGTTCCAGTTTTGGTTGAAGTAACAATTTTGGGCTGCAGAGCCGTGGAAGAAGTCTGGAGCTGAGGGGGAATGGGGGTTTGTTTGATCGAGACGGGATGCCCGGCTCTGGCCGCTTGAATCATCGGGTCGAATCCCTGAAAATTGCATTTTCCCAAACAAAAAACAAACTTATTTCCTCAAATAATATTAGGTCGAGTATGTTTTTCGGTAAAAGTGAATTTGAATAGCTTTTTTGCGTTGATCATTTGAATGAGATTTTGCAATACAAAATGTTGTTAGTAAACTTTCCGAAAAATACAAGTCGAGCCAATGTTCTTTCAAAAAGAGAAGAGGAAACTCTAGGAAAAATGCCTACCTTAGCATCCGTGAGATACTTCTTAGCCCGTTCAATGTCACCCCTCTGCTTGCAGATGAGCGCCGCCTGTTTGAACTCGTTCTGCCTTTGAATGAGGAATTCCAGATCTCCACTCGTGCTGGCTGCGTGTTTGCCTGCCGACGGTTGGGGCTGCATCGCTGCCTGATTCTTCTTGATCGCAGTGCCCATTTGCGGCTGAGGTGGCTGGCCTTGCTGCAATCGAATTCATTATTATTTCAAACGCAGAATAAGGGGTGAGACCGAATATGTTGAATTCGAAATCGACTTTCAGAATAGTAAAAGCGTCTTGTCGCCCTTGGTTGAAATTTCTTAGGTCATGGATTCAACAATGTTCATGAATTTTCGCATTTTAGTTCCAACCAAAATTAGATTTAAGACAAGAATTGCCTATCGTTGTACCTGAGGAGGCAGAGGCGGCATGTCAGGCAGACTCGGCAATTCATTCACATTCACAGGCTTGCCGGCTTTTGCCATTTTGATAGCGTCATTGTACTGACCGACCATGCGAATGTACATTCTGAAAAAGTCAGTTGCTTCTCTTTAAAAATGATAATTCTTCAAGAAAAATATTCAAATCTATTATTTTACCTGGATTTTCTATCATCGCCACTCTGCTTCGCTCTGTCTGCCTGCTCCATGTATCTGACCTTCCTCTGCTCGAGTCCCTCCACGAAATTCGAGGCTTTCTTGGGCTCTTCTTTCTTCCTGAAATTGACAAAAATGATCAAATATTCTCTGAAAGTATGAAAATTTCAACTCCATTTCAATTCACTTTGAAGTTGAGTGGAATTGCTACTTTTTCTAGTAATTTTAGAAATTTCTGCAAAAATCCTTGAAAATAACCTGTAAGGAGGCGGAGTCGGAGGAATTTCATTCAGGTCGATTTCGTCCACGGAGACCTGATCCAGGGCAGCAATAGCCTCATCGAACTGCTTGGCGCAATCTACGAAGCCTTTCGCAGCAGCCTTGTCTTCCGCTTTGATTGCTGCCTAAAATGAATTAATTCCCATTTATTCCTGCTTCCTCAAAAGATAATAGAAGTTCTAAAAGAATATTTTCATAAAGATAAAACTTTTTTTATCTTTAATGAATGAATTCATTGATTTTTATGAAGCTTTTTCTTACCTTTCCATTCGCTACATACGCATTCCTTCTTCTGATGAGAACGGCTCGAATTTCAGCTTTGGGATCTCCACCCACAATCGCTGCAGAGGAGGACGATGAGGGGACTGTGGAAGAAGATGCAGAGGCTGTGGAACTGGAGCGAGACGGGACTGGAGGAAGGTTGGATGGGGCTGCTGCAGAGCGGATGGAGGGCTCTGCAGGGTGGGTTGCAGGGGCTGGCACCTGAAAAAATAGAAAAATTTTAAAAATTTGTTAAATTATAATGTTTTTTTTCTGTAAATTTCGCTCAATTTATCCAGAAATTAGCATAAAAATCGGTGAATTTTGTAACTTTGTAAGAATAAGCTTTTAAAAAGTAACAATATCTTACAGCAGGTTTGTTAGGCAATGAAGGAGGGGCAGGAGGAATTTCTCCCTCGTCGATCGTCAACCCCTTCTCCAATTTGCCGATCAACTCTGTGATTTTGTCGACTGCTCGCTGCTGTCTGAATACCATCAATTTTCAATTTTTCTTCTATTTGTTCAAACCTTCTCGATTTCGCATCTTCTCCAGCCGATTTGCTCACTTTGACCAGCTCCCTGTAGACGTTCTGCAGATTTTTTAGTTCGTTAATCTGAAATTTTCCTTTATCTTTCACAAAAATAAAATGCTGTAAGAAACAGAAAGGCATACGAACAAATTCTAAAAAAAAATATATTTTCTGAGCCTCTTTGCACTTCCATATTCCTTCGAAAGTGTTCTTAAAGGAAGTTTTCTTTTTCCAACCTTGTTCTGATCGACTCCGCCGGCCTGATTCGCGCTGCTAGAAGAAGTGGATCGGGGAGGGATTGGAGGAGCTGCAGGGGCTTTCTGCGGAGGGGGTGCAGACCTGTGGCTGTGACCGTCGCCTCCGACCAAATTCGAGAGTTCTGCCTTGAATTCCAACGTTTTTCTTTTGTTGATAGAATTTTTTTAAATCGAGTTATTTTCTTTCTCTATCAAAATTATTCTACTTCTTTTCCTTCAAACGAAGGTTATGAACTGCACGAATTTTCAAAATTCAAGAAAAGTTAATTAAAAAAAACCAACCAATAGTTCATCATCGCCCTCGAGTTGTTCATCATCCACCTCAGCTACTTCGGCAGTCGGATCAGCCATGGCCACTCGCCTCGCATCTGCCAGTACATTCGCCGATGCAGCTGCTTGTGCTCTTGCCTTGTTTCCACTCGACGAACTGAATACTTCTTCATTACATTACTTATTTGAATTATTAAAAAGTTGATACAGTTTAAACTAAAAATATATTTTTGAAGAGGAAAAAACTGCATAAGCCTTTCCAAGACGAATTTGATCATTTTCATTTAACCTCTTAGAAAGGTAATAAAATTCTTAAGACAAAAAAGACTCTTAGAAAATTGCATGAACATTTCGAGAAGCTGCTATTTTGAAATGTTCGTCCATACCTAGCCTTTCCGCCTTTTTCCTCCTCTTCGAGAGCCATCAATTCAGCGAGCAGTTCCTCGTCCGCCTCCACGTTTCCGTACATCGTCGTGTCAATGTTGCCGAAATTGAAGTCCATCTGAAATTTTTCAAAATTAAAAATTCAATCAATCAAATCGGCAAAAATTAAAGATATTGAAAAGTGTCCAACTTTTCTGAATTTCGAAAATTAAAAAAATAGAACTCGCAAATTTTAATTCAACAACGAACAAGAAAACAACTTTGGAAAACGGGACAAATCAACGAATTTGCAGCTTTTCTAAGTCGACGCCAAGTTCTTTGAGCAGTTTTTCCCTGTCGATGATTCCCGAAGGCTTATCGTCGATTTCCAGAATGAATTGCTGATTTTCCGGACAGTCCTTGGTCATGTGTCTCAGCGCGGTGATCGACCATTTTGTCTGAAAATTCACAATTTTCAATTTGTCTTCGTGGCGATGTGCTTCAAGAGCATTGTTTTTTTTTCGATTTCAAAGCAGTAGGTGAGAAAAAGATGGCAATTAAAGATAAAGAATTTCAAAGATAAATTTCTGCCATTTTACTCCGAAATAAACGCTTACAATGAATGGTTTATCCGATGGCAGCCTCCTCGTGCACTGGAGCACAGCCAACATTGCACCGCATTTCGAAGCAACCAACTGATTCTGACGACATTCGCAGCACAAATTCCCTGAAACAATGTTTTTGTTTAGTTTTTGCTTAAAACAGAATCCATGTAATATTCGACGATCTCAAGGAAGAGGTCGGACCAGAGATTTNTTACCAATACAAATCACCGCAGCTTGTTTGATCGTTGCTTTTCTTTCCCGTCCTTCTTCAGATGAATTCGTCAACACGAAAGTGCTCGACAGAAGTGACAATTGCGGGTTCTGCAAACTGTAATTGTTTCTTATTTCTCAAATTTTAGTACCTCAAGAACAACGGCTTTCCTTGGATTGATTGGTCTGATCGGTCTGTCGGGTGACAAAATTGACGGATTCCTCTGTCTTTCTTCCGTTTCAAGCACGATTTCTGCATCCAAAGCCTGAAAATTTCAATTTTCTCATAGATTTTTAAAGAAAGTCTCACCGCTTCAGCAATTTTTATCGCAAGTTCCAGCGCTGCTGATGTCTTACAAAGCTGCTGATTGAATTCCGTCTTTTGCACAGAGGCGTTGGCTAAAAAATTCTTTTAAAAAATCAAATTTTTTGAAGTCATACCCAAAATTTGCAGAAGAAGCTGAATGTTTTCGAGTTGAGAAGAAGCACTTTCAGAGTGCAATTCGAAGAGAATTCGCTCCAGAAGATCGACGCAGAACTGAACATTGTTTGGATGAATCTGAAATTTTATCAAAATTCTCAAAAAATGACAATTTCCGCTGGAATTGACAAATTGCCTTAATTTTTAGAAAATCTTAAAACTTATTTACTTTGATAACGGTTCCATGTTCCGAATAGTCCAACAACACTTCAAGACAGTTGAGTAGAGCCGTGAATTCAGCTGATTCCAACTCTCCAAATGCGGTCGCCAGAAAGCCGTAGTCCTGAAAAAATATTTTTAAAAATTCCTAATTGTAATATTTACCTTCTCAAAAATTGTCGAGAAGAAGGCAGACAGCCACGACCGCTGTGAATCGTCCGTGAGCGACTCGAAAATGACTGCCAACTCTCCGATCAGACAGGGATATTCGGGGTTCAGGGCGAACACTGAAGTTTAAAATAAAAAAAGATCCTTTTAAAGACCTAAAATTTAACGTTTTTTAATGCATACCTTTATGAACAATCTCTGCAGTAGAAGCTAGTAGAATGAACACTTCATTCTGCAATTCAGAAATCCTCAACAGAGCTCGAAAGTTCCGTAGTGCCGAGTTGGGCAAGGAATTCTTGAATCTGTACGGTTTTTGCTGAGAACGATAAGAATTTTCTTACTTTTGATTGCGATTGGCGGAGTTGACGAGGAGACGCAGAGCGAGACGGGATCGTTTCAGATCGAAGTGGGTAGAAATTGGTTGCTCGTCAAAATGACTTTCCAGGGGAATTTCGAGGAGACGCAGAAAAGCAGCAGAGGGATTCTGAAAAGAGGCAAAACTGAATTTAAAGAAGATCAATCAATCAATTTGAAATCGATAAAATTAAAATTAATAGAAAATCGAAATCTTCTCTCAAATGGTTCTTCAGAAAGAAATCGGCTTATTGACCGATTATGACGTGAGGTGGGACGACAGAGAAATAAAGAAAGGGATGACTCACATTCGACTGATCGATTGCTGATTCGGATTCCGGATTCGAGCCGACGAATTTCAGAGCTCTTGCCAGAACATCGTTGCTTAAGTCCTGAAATGTCTTACTCATCCCCATTTTCCCGCATGATTCAGGAAAATTATGAAATCTACCTGCGAATTTTTGACGTCATCAGAAACGTCGTACACTCTTCTGATGAGCTCAGCATCACTCGTCGACGCCTCTGCATCCATTCACTAAATGAAAAACGCACAGAATAATCGATAATTACATAAAACAACGTCAAATGATCAAAATGATCGAAAACATATGTGCAGTGAGATCACTGTGGTTTGTTAAATAAAAAACGTGTAAATGTCGAGCGCCTCTGATTCGTCAGCTGCAGACACTGTAGTAGTTGAAGCCTGAAGCAGTGAAATTGGGTTAGTCGTGAAGATCACCAGAAATAGCAAAGGTAAACATGTGAAGGCAGAAGGCCTGCTAGGGAAATGATAAAAAATAACAAATCGATATTAATCGCTTTATTGATAAATTGCTGTTCATTTTTCTGAAATGATGAGACTAATAAAATTGACTGGATAAAATATCACATTATCACTAATCATCAATATCTAATCACTGTTATTACAATTCAATTCTAGACAAAGTTATGTATCTGAAAGACAAATTAAAAATGGAAAAGACCGTAATTGTAATCATTCTTTCTTATGGCTTCGAGCGGAAATTAGAATAATTTCAGATTTTTGAGTGAATGAGAGGAGAAGAAAGACAATGTGGTACAGTACTCTGTCATTTGGAGAGTACATTTTGTACTAGAAGAAATGCCAGCTCGTGTTCTTTATGGAAAGAGAACACTGCACTTTCATGATTCATGAACAAAAATTGGAACATTCGCACCATAAGAAAACAACATTTTTGGTATGTTTGAGCAAAATAATATGTCCAAAAATTATATTCATTTTTGGCTGCAAGTACATTTTTCTCAAATTATTCTCTTTCTGGAAAAATTTACTTGCAGTCTAATTTTTGGCTAAATACGGGATCTCAAATATTGCGTAGAAGGCAATTACGAAAAACCACCACCTCACCACCTCACCACCTCACCACGTCTTTAGACACAAGAGGGAAAAGAAAAAAAGTAGGGGCGGGGCTTAATGTTTCTTCGTAAAAAAAGACGTGGTGAGGTGGTGAGGTGGTGGTTTTTCGTTGTTGCCGCGTAGAACGGAGGCTAGATTTGCAATTGTTCTATTTAAATTTCTAAATTTGATGATATGTTTGGCACTTTCGTTCAAAACGTTATAAAAAATCTTGCGAATGAGAAATTTTGAACGACTTTTCAAAAACATTAGAATTAGAATGGGGTACTGTATTCAGCGATGGTTTCGAAGAACTTGCGTCGTTCGGCTACAGGCACCGCGAGAGAACGCCGTACTTCGTCGAGCATGTATTCGGGCACTCCATCAACCATAGGGATTACGGGATTACTGTGGAAACGGATGTCTGCAAATTCTACAGTCATTTCACGAATTTCTATCAAATTTTCAAAATATTGCTTTTTTTTTACAAATTCTACAGATTTAAAAGGTGAAAAATTGTAAAAGTTATTCGATATAGCTATTTTTGCAAACTTTTTATTCAAAAAATTACCAGTCCGTCGGTTCTTGTGCGCCTGTGCACGCCTAAACCTGACTGATGCATTTGTGCCGTTGGTCTGCCTCTCTGCCCTCCCTGCCTGCGCCTGATGTGCCTGTCCCAGACCGTTCCCGTTCACCTTCTCTTCGCCTGCGGCTCCCGCTGGATGAACCTCGTCGGATTCGTCGCGATCTGAAAAATCAGATAATTTTCTTGAAATACAAAAAAAACTTGCACTTTTTAACCGACACTAAGAATAAGGATCGAAATTATTCGATAAAGCTTTATCAGCCAGAAAAATACGATACAGAAACTTTGGAGTAAAGAACATTCCAAGTCTCATTCTTATTGTCACAGGCACGCGCATTTCACTAAGACTTGACATTACGAAAGATGATCAGGTAAAATAGAAAATGTCAATTCATTTTTCGTAATGTAAAGCCAATTCTGCATTTCACTTCATAATTCATGCAGATTTCGGTTAATTGAAAAAGGATTTGAGAAAAGCATGCTTGATTTGAAAAGATTCGATAGATTTACAACATTACTCTATGCACGAAGCACTTCAATTAAAGAAGAACGCTTTTTGCATGCCCCTTACTCAAGTGATTGGTGAAGTTTCCTTTCTGAAGATTTGGGCATTTTAATCTCATTGACTCATTTATGTCTTTTTTAATTTGGCTAAAATTACGAAACTAGAAATTGTGAAATGCTGAGAGACTTACCTTTCATTCTAAAAATAATATTCATCTCATAATGCTATCCGAAATAGTTTTGCCACAATTCGAGAGGGTATAATTTTAGAGAAATTGCAAACTAACCGCTGTCTTCGATCGTGTCCCTAACGATTTTGTCTTCCAGCAGAGCAATTCGCTTCCTCAATTCCTGAAGTTCAGCCTCTTTCGATCGGAGCTCCACTCGAAGGACTTCATCGCAACTGCAAAAATATCTTATCTTCAAAAGTTGGAAAATAATAATCCTACTTGTTATTCTCCAGCAGGGCAGCGATTTTCTCATCGAGCGTTGCGTTTTCGACGCATTTGGCAGAATACAGAGCAGATAGATTCGTCAACTCTTCTCGCATTTGCTCGATGACTCGGCTGAAAAATTTCAATTTTAAAATTAATCATTCCTTGTAAAATTAAACATAGATTTTTTTTCGAAATTAGAGTAAAAATAATCAATTTTCTACCATTATCATTTAGAATTTTCTTAAATTGATAACTTTCCATTTTTAATTTAAAAATTTTTTAAATCCTACTTCTGCCTGCCCGCATCCCTCTCACTTCCGCTTCTATTTTTCTCAGCCAATTGTCTGAGTTCCTCTTCGTGAGCCCTTCTGACGACTTCCAGTGCTACTCTGGTTGCATTTTTCTCCTCCTCCAGCTCTTTGGTGTGTTCCGTTTTGAGGATCTCGATTTCCGATTCGTATCCCCTCTTCTGTTCTTCGATAAGTTCATTGAACGAATTCTTCACTGTACTCAGCGACTGACCGTTTCGGCTCTATAATTTTATTATAATTTGACAATTTTTTAAAATTAAAATTACCGTATTCATAGCCAATTCATCTTGTGCTTTTCTTCTCTTACTCTCTTCAGTTTCAACCTTCTCTTTGAGTCCTTTCAACTGGTGTTCGTAGTGATGTTTGAGTGACTCGATTTCGGAGTAGTGGCTGTTCTGCAACATCAAATTCAGAATGAAATTTACAATAGCGTTTGGCAGTGAGACACTAAGATAACATGAAAAAGCAAGCCATATCCAATAAATTGCTTCTTTTCTTTAACATTTATCTATCACAAAGTCTTGGTATACCAGAGCTGTTATTCAAACTCATCTAACCTTGATAGCAGTCATCTCCGCTTCCCATTCGGAGTCCTGTTTCACGTCAACATCTTCAGAAGATCCGCTCAAATCGGTTATCGTCCAGGAATCACTCACATTAGGGGCCTTGAGCGAGTGGGCCATCTGCAAAAATCAATATTTATCGATTTTTGTTGAAAATACGCCAACCTCATCGAAGAGCACAGTGATGTCCTGGATGATGTGACTGACGCAGTCAAAGTCTGTCGCGTTCGCTTCGTTCAGTCGTTTCTCGATGTCCTGCACATTGTCGAGCATTTGTTCGGGCTGAGTCACCACTGAAAAATCAACAAATTGAAAATTGTCCAATTTAATAGAGGATCAAGTTCTATTAGTCTTTGAAAGGGATAGGACTCGAGCCTATCATCTTTCGGAAAATCCAACATAGCTCAAAATTTGAAAAGCAAATTTCCATCAAAATGAAAAATAGTATTTTGTTCGTTTCAAATTCTGAATTTTCCGAAATGAATATTCATACCAGAAACCGAATCGAAAATGAAGAATAATAATAACTCGCGAAAAATTGCCATGTTTAAAAAATTTCTCACGTCGATTCCTAGCTATGACCGTCAGAGCCTGCAGCTGAACTCTGGCCATCGACAATAATCTGTCCTGCAGGTTTGTCAGAAGTTGTTCGCTCGGGTGTGGAGTGGCCAACTGTCTTCTCAAACTCTCCATTTCTGTCTGACGTTTGCGGACTTCCTCCTCTGCATGCGAAAGGCTTTGCCTCAAACCCGACAGAGAAGTTGCCTGAAAATTGCTGCAGTAATTTTGAAATTTTTGAAAATTTGGATTTGACACGATAACGCAATATTTCCATCATTCATCCAGGTAACTCATAAATATCGCAACATGAAGGGGGGTTATGCAAAAATGAGAAGACATTCTCAACTTTCTCCTCACCATCCACTCTATTTCGGAAAGTTGTGAGATTTGCGAATATCTTTCATCTAACTTTGAATTTCATTGTTTCAAAAGATTTACCTCATTATTGTTGAAGAGATACTTCAATCGTTCATTTTCATGCTGAGTCGTGCCCAGTCTCGATGAAGTCTCTTCCAATTGATCCCGAAGAGATCGAACCTAAAATTATCGATTTACAAAGATAATCTATAAAAAGAAATTGCCTGTTCTTCCAACGAGATGAGTCTGGCTTCCTGGCTGTGAGAGGACGACTGTGCAGAGGAAGTTGAATTTGCTAGTGTCGTTGAAGGAATTGAAATAGGCTGACTCTGAGATGAAGCCGCATTGCGAGGAAGTGATCTCTGAAATTTCATCATCAGTTTAAGAAAAGGAATAAAATTTAGATTTCTTGAAAAAGTTCATGCATTTTTTCGTGGAAATATTATTAAACAAGTAAAAATGTATGAACTTTCCAAAACATTTAAAATTTATGAACCCCATTCTCGGAATTTTCGGCTTTATCTTTCCACTGATTATTATTATTATTATTCGGTTCGACAATCTGTCGGAGATTCTCGATCGTCTGCTCGTAAGCCACTGTGTATGACGGTAGTAGTTTATGCTGTGTGGCCTGCACTCGCATGAGGAGTCGACTTGAGTTTGGGCGGTACGAGGATGTGGGTGGGTGAGCCGAGTTGTTGGTTGGAATGACTAAGGGAACTCGGAAAACGGGGGTGGACGAAGGCAGGGAGGCAGGGGCGAATTGGTGACGGGGAGGGGGGTGGGGCGACGAGATCTTTGCCAGATTCGACATCGGGATTCTGGATTTAATTGGGCATGAAAATGAAAATGAAAATGAAAATGCTGCGAAAACGACTAACAATAACTTTCCCGAGGAAAAGACGATGACAAAATGTATGTTAGCATAAAAAAAATTACATGAGTTCGATTCAACCTTTTTACCCGTCTTGAAAGTCGTTGAAAATATCTCGAATGGTAATTACTAAATGACAACTTCCTTTTCTCGATCTAAAATTACGCATGCATGACGTCGTCTAGTAATTTCCGTATAAAGATCGCGAGAAATAAAAAAAAAAGATGCGGAAATGGAAATTCAACGAACCAGGGAAAGGTAAGGAATGTGTGAACCGACGGAATGAAAGCAGAAAGAACAAGTGGTTGTGATTTGGAGGGCTGATTGAATGCTTGCTTTCATGCCTTGAGGCAGAGAAAGAAGTGATTATGAATGGAATGGGGGAAGTCAAATGAAGCGTGTGAACCTGCGTACCTGCCAATGGAAAGACAACAAGGCAGCAACCACATGCTAAAGTCACTTGCCAATCCTCTGTCAATGTCAATTTCGCCTGCTATTTCCCTGTCAATGCCAATGACAGCTGATTATCGCTTCCCCTTGCAAGGTCTGTCTCCTTGTCCGATGACAGCTTCAATGCAACCCGACGGCCTGATTTTCCCTTTCCTTCCCCCCGCAATCACTTAGCCTATCGACCGAATTACAAGCAATCAAAGAAACTCCTATTTTCGCGCTGAGAGGGATAAGAAAAATGATTGTAATCAACGGATTAATCAATTTTTCTGATGAAAAATGTAAAAATGGCAATTTTTTAGCCTAAGAATGATTAGAAAAAAACAAGCTGAATAAATCAAAGCATAAGTTTCCGATGAAGATCAAAAAGGTTCAAATCTGTTGGAATTGCCAAATTCTAAGAAATTGATCAAATACAATGAGTCAGACGTGTCGAAATACGATGATTGTCTCAAGGGCCGTGAAAAGAGGGCTGAATATGCAGAAATGTGTGAACGCGCTTGTGAAGAAAACAAGATGATACAAATTGACAAAAAGCAGGGCAGACATGGGGGAATTGTGAAGGAAGACGGTTGAAGAGAGGGGAGATTGTAGCGAATCGAATACCAAGTGCTTTGTCTCATCGTCTGCAGATAAATTCGGTCACTTGTAATTCTGATCTACTTGTCACAATTTGTAAATGTTATCGATGATTTTTTTTCGAAAAATCAGAAAATTAGGTGCGATTTTGTGACGCCGAAAATTTCAAGCTTCAGTTTTGGCTATAACACAATCATATGTGACATGACAATAAATTATGCGTTAGAAAAATACAAAAGACCGAAAAATCCGATTTCGCTAGTTTCCTCCGTAAAACGTGATATACTTGAAAGGGAAAACTGAAAACGAAAATCCGACCGAACTGGGGGTGAAACATCTGGAATTTAAAGTGGAGAAGAGGAGGAGGAGGAGAAGAAATGCACAAGTGCTGGTGAGGAGAGGGGAGCGATCTGCATAAATCGGCTGTTTCCATCGACTTTCCCCGACTGCCCACATGTTTTCCTCCCTCAAACCGACAAAGTTCATTTCCGCCATTCCATCGTTGATTGGGGAAGAAAATCGATATTCATTCCGCAATTAGAAATCGAATTTGGAGGAGCGAAATAATGAGCCGCGTAGAAGAGAAACGAGACGAATAGCGTGTAATTTTTTTTGTTGAATATCGACGCGTTTTCTTCAATCAATAACACCCATTCAGTTCGAAGATCATAAAAGTCGAGACTTACGATTATTAAATACAGCTTTTTTTTGCAAATTTAAATCTGAGCAGACGATTGAGAATCGAATTTTTCTTTGATAAAAATTTTCTAAATGTCACTAGCTTTTTAAATATCACCACCTGTTACTTCATGATTTTAGTTATGCTTATTTTATTAACTCGGCCTCCTGTATTTTCAGACGGCTCTTTTTCCTATGCTCTTCACCCTAAACTACCCCTATTATCCGTCTGTAAATACAGGTAGCCTGTTAACTTTTCAAAAATTAAAAATTGAAAAAAAACTAACCAAAGTCGCGGTCTTCTTGTTTGACTTGGATCGAATTGTGCTGGAAGCATTGGACGAGTTGGAAGGATGTCTCTGTCTGCTGTCCTGACTTCGTTCCTTTATTCGAGCCACAGGCGATCGTCTAAATGATGGGGACAGCGATTCTCGCTTCTCTCGCCCATTGCCATCAGCTGCGTCGTTCGAAGATGCGGAGTGAGATCTGAAAATTCGAATTTTATCTTCAAGTCAAAAATATCAAAAATATCAAAAAATGAAAAATTTTAATTCAATTTCAGATTTTCTAAATGAAAATAAACGAAATTGAAAGAAGAAAAGATTATTTGAATTTTAGATAAAAACTTAATAAACAATTATCGATGAAATATACAGAATGTAACTTTACTCTCAACACATGAAGTTTAAAGTATCATTATTTCGATTTTTATTCTTAAAAAATTTGAAAAAAGCGAAATTTCCTCTTACCTATTTCGACTCCTTCTTCCCCTGCTCTTTCTGGTTCTGCTGCCAACAATTTCCAGATAGTTGGTCGCGAACGTAATTGGTTGCTGTTGTCCTGTGGCGTTTCCATTCCTGATGTGTCTGGGCTTGTTCCTTCCTGAAGAATTGCCTGTGCCTCGATTGCTGGACTGTTCGTCCTCCGTCGAGCTTTCCTCGTCCATCATCGAATTCGAGTGGTGCGATTCGGGCGCCACATATGCGATGTGCTTTTTCCGCTCAAATTTGATCATTTAACAACAATTTTATGATCCCTCAAGATTCAAACCAAAATTTTTTAAAATAAAATTTGCAAATTTCTGTGAAACGTGTAAAGATTTTCGTAGAATCTAAACAGCTGCTCCATATTCTCATAAAATTCTATGGATTTTAAAGTTCTCGAAGAAAATGATAAGTTTTGATATTCTCACAATAGCAGTCGATCCGAGAATATCCGAGCTATCCGCTAACGATAGCGCATCTGCTGAATTTGGTTCTGTGTAGGTTGGAGATGGGTTGTGACGATTTTGCTGGAGAGCTGAAATTTTAATTCTTCTACTCCTCCAAATGTTCAATTCTTCGTAAAATGGAATAAAATTACCATTGATCCACGAATCACGGATTCCAGGCGTCATTGCCGATAGGACGAATCGTTGTTTGCGACACTGCAAATAGTCAAAGTGATTTAATGAAGAAACTAAAGAAAGTAAGGCAAATGAGTGTGTCTCTAAGTTGTTTGGCTGTTTACTTGACTCATTTGTTTTGTCTTCTCTCTGTTCTTTCCCCTCCAATTTACCTGCCTGTAATCCCCCCACCTTTCAGGAAACTTGTTGCCCTCTCCAATTCGTATTTTCTGCCACTCACTCAGCTTCATTTCCATTCCACTTTCCCCCATCATTTCGAGGACGTTTCAATCAATCACACACACACACAAATGTTGTACATCAGACGGATTTCTCTTTCCCTTTCCCTCTACACGTTTTCTATGCGAAATGAACTGGTCAGGTTTTGTAGTAAATCCATCTGAATTGGAATGTGACGAGTGCATGTTGAGGGAGTGCAAGGCCACTTTCACAATTGAAGATGAAAGCAAACCAAACAAGCGTGTTTCCATTCGAATAAATAAAGCGGCCGATAAAAATGACCTCACCCTGATTTCGATTCCGTAATTTCGGGCAGACGCAGAGGGATAGACATTTTCACAGTCTGCCAGATCGATGGAAATCAGGGGCTCGGTCGAGTCCTCGGCCCAGACGTCTCTGAAAAGAAAAAGTCTAAAAAATAAAATTCTTCTGGTAGCATTGACGACTTTTCTTAAAGCGACGATAAAAGGTGATCAATTATGAGTGATTCAAGAGCAAGAAAAGCCAATTCGTATGTAAAATTATGTAGGAAAAAGATAAAGGCATTTAAACTCACCTGTACAATTTAAGACTCAGCCCAGCCAGAACGACCCAATGTTTCGTCCATTCGCTGTCAGATTTGCCTCTAAGCATGAGCCAGCCTTTTCTCAGTGTGTGTGCGTGCGAGGTGTCGATGTGGAAAGGCTGAACATCGAATATTTCAAATTCATACAACACATTTATTTTCTTGAAAATTTACAGTTCATGCATGCAAATTTATCAAATTTCCAGAAAACCTCGGATAGTGAAGGTATTTTTGCATGAAATTTTCAGTATGTTAAACACACACACCTGTGAATAATTCTTCTTAGTGAGAGTATCGGCCGTGGTTGCTAGTGATTCAGAAGGCTGTACGACTGAAGAAGTCAACGGGACATTGATGACGAGTCCTGCAGAATTGGAGGAACTGCAAGGCACCGCAGAGGACGTCCCTGCTAGCGGCTCGTGCAGGTTCTCTGAAATCAAATTCATTACCTTTCAAACTCGAAGTTTCTTCATTCTAGTTTAAGGGTTAAAATATCCGTATTCATAACGCTTGAATTCAAGCGATAAAATTGCCAATGAGTACTCTACCTGGCGAATTAGTCGGGATGTCGACTGGAGGAATGGGTGGAGGTGAGTTGACTGGCGGCAGATCGCAAGGCACTCGACGAGAATCACCTCGTGCCTTGATGCTCCGCACTGTTCCGTGTGTGCCGTGCAGGTCACCCCCATTCGAAACCACGGCTGTTAGAAGACTGTCCCTGAAATCAGTCATTTTTGCAAGAAATTTCATCAAACAATTGATCTTAAAATTTTCAAAGGTAAGGTCTATAAAAAAAAATACCTAAAGAGTAAAATTTCAGAAATCAAAGAATAAAGTTTCCATCCTATTCACGAATATATATATATATATATTCGTTTTCAAACTCAAATTTAGCATAAGTAGGATTAAAATATGGTTAAAACGTAAATCATTGTTCACACTTTATGTCTAGAATAAAATATTGATGAAGCTCATACCTAGGGCAATGCGCCACTCTCTGTTGCTCACTCCTCTCGCAGTCCAATCTGTCGATGGACGAAGATCTGCTCGAACAGGCCGAGGACTGCATCACGGGCAGCTCGACTTCCTCAAGCAAATCATCCGGACTCGGTACTGTCAGTGAAGTGTCGAATTTCTCGATTTCTGCATTTCTCCGAGGCTTGACTTGAATCATGTTCTGCTTCGCGTAGGTGTTCAAAAGACTGAGCCACCTGAAACGAGTTTTTACTTCATTGATCGAATTTTTCAAATTTCTTGTAATTTTAAATTAGCACAAAATTTCTAAATTCGGAATAAAAACTTATGACAATCTAAAAATCCAAATATCAACCCACCATCTGATTTCCTCAGTCGTGTCAGCCTTCACATAAACTACCGGTGGAATTTGGTTTTGATCTTCTTCATTTTCATGCCGAAAAGCCATCAGAATCGAGTGGGAATTTCCTGAATCGGTTTTTTGCTTTTCGACGACTTTTCGATTTCTAACCTGTGATGGAATCGGCTTCGCAGACGCGATGGCACCTGGTCATATCAATCGAGAATTGCGGCACTGTGTCGGGCTGAAAATAGAGAAAATACATGCTTTAGCAGAAATATTGACTTCTAATTGAAATGAACCATCTTTTTTCTCTTCTCCGTGCTATTTCTCAGAAAAGAAGACAGTAGTAACTACAAAGGGTCAAAGAACGACACACTTCTAATAAATTATATTTGCCAAGAAACTTTCAAAATATTATCTAAAAATTTAAATTAAAAATAATTATCTCACATTATTATCCAGTGCATACGTTAATTCTCCCGAATCATACAGAGTGAACCATCGCCGCTGCCACCTCTGAAAAGCATTATTTTGCGTTTTTTTTTCAGAAAAAAAACTAAAATACCTTTCCCGAATGACTCTGCAGGGAAAAGTCCAAGTTCGGCGGGGCTACGTACAGAAATCCGCAGGCTGTTACTTTGCGGTTCATCTGAAGGAAACCATTGAAAATTTGGAATCTCATGTCAGACGAAAACCTATAGCTAAACAAATCTTATGAAAAGTTTCCAGATTATCGATTTTCACGTTGATTTTCAAGTACGCGTACACGAAACCGGGGAAATTTGCAATTTTCCAGTACAAAAGAGATGTTGTTGTTTGAGAAGGTAAGAGAGGCCAATGAGGATAGGGGGAGGAGGGAAGGGCAGAAGGAAATGAAGAAGGACAACTGGGAAGCAGATAGGGTGACAGGAAATGCAATGGAAATCGAATCGAATGGAAATGCGATGGCAATGCTGTTATAATAGAGACGACGGAATGGCAGACAGAGACTGGTAAGTTGCCAGGGCTGCTAAAGATAGTGACAATTTTTAAAAAATGCAGCATGCATAGTTATAAATATGGTTGAAAAATAAGTAACTATTTGGTTTTCTGCTGCTTTTTACAAATTATAAAATGAGAAATAAATAAATAATTGCATCAAAAAGTACTGTAGCCACTGCAAACTCATCTAACTGGCAACTTCGACATCACAAACCAAAATTCTGCATAAATTTAGATTCCAGTGAAAACATTTTCCACTTAAATTTAGGGAAAGTAAGTTGGACAATGGCAATTGTCAAATTCAAATGGTCGAATGGTCAAATGTCAAATCGAAATCAATGAATGTGGAGGAAAGAATATTCACTTGGTGTATAGTGAAGGAGTGGAGAGGGGAGTGTGAAATGTGAATGGAGACTGGGGAGAATGGGAGGAAAGGGGTTTTGTCTTCTCTCCTCTCTTTCTCTGCTAGGCTTCTTCCTGTTGGTCAAGCAGCAACCCTCTCAGACGGAGAAACAGAAACAGTCTTTGCATGAAGGGAAAAGAAGCAGACCCACGACGGGAATTCGAATGAGAATGGATGTATCGTTGTCGGCTTCTTTTCCCCCATCTCCGCTTTCAAAATGGAATCTCACTTTCTCGCCTCTTCTCTTTCATAGTCTAAATCCGAGAATCAGTGACGTGATGGAATTTTAATTTTGAAAGCTCCGCAGTTTTTACAGACCATCTGATGTTTTCTTTTTTAAATAGTAGAAATTTGAATCTCCTGAGTCAAAATGAATTCTTGAAAATTTACTGAAGTGAAAATCAGAATCTAATTTTAAAAAGACAATCCTGAAAATTAATATCTTTAGATTTCGAATTTCACATTGTCGGTTACTTTAGTATCTTCACTTACTTTGTCCCCCCATACCATCTCACTTTTTCTCCTCTCATCTTCTCTTTCAAGTCCGAACCGAACCAGTCTAAACCGAACGAGAAGAGATGCAGCAGCAAAAGCTGGTGTGTGATGGAAGATGAAAGGGGTTGGAAGGGGGAAGAGAAACTGATGTGATCATTCCGTACTGTCAATTAGCCATTGGGCAGATGCAGATATTTGCAATCTGCCAATACATCGATCGAATCGCATTTTGCCTAGTCCATTAGCTAATTCATCAGAAGATTAGAAAAAGAAGAAAAATGATCGAGATCGAGGTACAGTACGCAAATGATGAAATGCAACTGGATATTTGTAAATCTCAAGCATTTCGAAATAGGCTAGCAGAAAGGTATGGAAAGAGTTTTTCAACAAATTTCGTAAACTTGAGATTTCCTAGTAGTCAGAGTATCCTTAGCCTGATAAAAATGCTTGAAATCCAATTAAGATTCAAATTTTGCAAATTTTCATTTTCCCTAGCTTTTGACTGTATGCCAATCTCTATTCAGCATACATCATCTAAATTATGTGTGTGTGAAAAACTCGACGTGCGACCTAGTTTTTCTCGGAGATGAAAGACGAGACAATGGAGGAATGAGGACAATTAGCTGGAGGTTCACACCTCTCAAAAAGCTTTGAAAAAGAAGGAAAAACGCAACACAATTTCCACATTCCCTCATTCGATTTTGCAGAAAGCGAGCAGAGCTAGGCAGGGCTTAAGCCCGAAATTCTGTCTGTACCTTCCTTAGCCCAACTTTTCAGCTAAAATCCTCATGCGCACCCCCTTTAATGTATCGGTTTTCTATAGAAAAATCTTGGTTTGCATAGGTCTAAAAGCAAAAATCTGAAGATGATAATTTCTGTGCCTTCGCGCGGCGTGCGTACTTTTCGACTTTCGAGTCGCCGACCGATTAAAGTTTCCTATAGAAAACAAGAATTCGCATACAAAAACTCAGGCGCGCGTGCCCATTTCCAATGCAAAATGCGCAGAATTAAACATGAAAACAGACATTGAGAAGGATTGAAATAAAATGGTGTGGAAGAGAAAAGTTGTATGTTGAAATTGGAGTCAAAGCGAAATTGGTCCAGAAATGTTCGAATCAAAATTTCATTTTATTTTTTGAACAATAAAGTCTCGTTCTGTTTAGAGTTGAAATTCACAAATAGTTGTCAGTATCAAAATGTTAGATGAAAATTCTCCAGAACTATGATTCTGGCCCATCCCTGTAAAGGAATCTGTGACATTGATAGACAACATTTCTGAACAGGGTCGAAAAAAGATGAAGGAAAGGTTCTCGGATTGTTTGATGTGCTGCACCCAAAATGCGACTGATATAAAATAAAAACGATGTGCAGTGCGGTGCATTGCATAGAATGGGGGAAGAAAATAGGAGCTTGAATAACGCACAAAAGGGGACTGTGCGTAGATTGAAGACTGAGAATGAAGACCGAATGACTGAATGACTGAATGTCTGAATGCAGAATCTAGAGCAAAGAGAGGGAGGAAGACAAGACAATACTGGCACAAGAAGCTAGGCAACAAAGGAGAAGCAGAAGCTCGAGGAAAAGCTACAGAACAAGAGCAAGCTCCCTCTAAGGAAATAGACTAGGAAGACTCCGTAAGAGGAGGGACAGGTCAGATTGTAGAGCTAAATTTAGAAGCTTGATCTTCTCAAAGGTACGAAAATTTGAATATTTCATTTTGCTTCTCTTTGGAATGAATAGTATTCGAGTGAAAATTCTGTAATAATTTTTTTTTTGTAAATTAGAGTAAACTTGAAAGTTTACCTGTACTTATTACATTTTAAAAATCTGTATCTGTGAAAAGCCCTAAAGTAAGACCAAAAGTGGAACAGGGGGCATGGCAGGCAAATCAAATCGATAAAGTTGAGATTTTTCAGTCGGTGAGAGAAATGGAATGGTGGAGATAGGAGAGAGGAGTGTGGGAGTGTAGAGGAAGGCAAAGAGGATGCATCGCTCTAGGCCCTGGGGTAGGGCTTGAATTGGTAATCTATGCGTCATTGCACGCAGTACGCAAATATAAGCGCGCATGAAAGAGAAGAAGAACCGTAAAATGCGAAATGCAAAATACAAAACAACTACCGGGGCGATAAAAGAATTGGGACACACGATCGTTTCACTGTGGGTTTGGTCGATGTGACTAATTAGACGGGAAAAAATCGACAGCATTTCTTCTCTATGGGAAAAGAGAGGGAAGATTAGACGATGAGCCAGCCACTGCACTGGCTGAGCAAATCTTAAAGGAAAATGGACAAGGGAAAAAGAGCTGCTGAAGGCTAGAAAATACGATGCACAAATAGCCGCGGGCATTGTCGGAGGGAGACAGACGAAATTTAGCGACGTGATTGGGGAATGATAAAAGAACTGATAAGAAAAAGTCTCGCAAAAATTGTCTATCTTTAAAAAACCAGCCTCCATTTCTAACAATTCATAAAAGAAATTCTGAATTTTGAACCGAAGATTTTCAAAGATAGCCAAATTCGTAGATTTTTTTATCAATACATAATGAATTCGACATCGCCACATATATATACAGACAGAAAAATGTGAATCTGAATCGCTTTCACCATCCCAAATATATCGGTCAGGAGATTTGTTGCTTCTTTTTCACTCTCTTTCAAATGTTTAGTCTCTCATCATCATAAATATGCTGCTGCTGTTCCAATAGTGAGAACCGCAATTATGCAAATAGAACAGGGGAGTGGATTTCGGAGTCGGGAATGAAATAAGAAAGGAAAAGGAAAAATATAGAGTAGAAGAGAAAATGATGGAAGATGAAAGGGAATATAGGAAAAGTACCCTGGGGAAACGCAGCAGCGTGAAGTGAATAATAAGGAATTGGGGGTATAGCTAAAAGAGAGAATGAAAGAATTTTTGAAAGTTCATCCTTCATCACTCATTTGGATAGTTGACAGTCTTCCTATTCTGATAGATTTGTTCGCCTTCAAAAAATGCGATAGAATGAAATAGCTTTTCGAAAAGTTCATTTACATTTTTGCAGAAATATTCGGCTTAAAAATTCCGAAAAAGTACCCTAGAGGAAGAAGTTGGGCGCAGCGTGAAGAAATGAACAATGCAGAAATGCAGAATTGATGGGGGAATGGAATAGTTGAATAAGTTAGAAAGAAAAAGGGGAGAAATACCTACAGAAAGCCAGACTGTCTGTTTCTGCAGATCGAATTGACTGTTCTCAATACACAACAACAACAATGCTATTCAATGCAAGTCAGTTCAGTTTTGTGTAGTTTTTCGCTCTATAAAAGCAATGGTGTTGCACGTACCTTTGCTTTCTCGAGAGTATCCGCCGAGTGCTGCTCCTTCGGCTTGTAGCAGTTTTTGCATTTTCCCTGTAACTTTAAAGTTGATGATTTGCTTTAGTTTTCTTCTTATTTTTATTTTAGAATATAGTTCATCAATCAATTCTAGCGGCAAGTTGAAATGATGAAGGTATCGTGATGAAATTATAGATAAGCCATGCAAAGTTGCTATCAAACCATCAATCAAAGAATGTGTATAGAAAATTTGAGATTTCAAAAATTTATGCTAAAATGAACATACTTCGGATATCTAGAGTTTTTAAAGAAATTTTCAAAAATCTAAAAAACCAACCTTATTAAAGCAGTTGGGCTCGAATCTGGAGCAGGGATTCATCTATGCCGCTCTTCTTCTGCTGTCAAAGCAGCTGTGTTCTCGTAACCTGCCTTGTCTTATCTTTGAGCGTTCGTCCTGGAAAGAAGTTGTCATTTGTGTGATCAAATGATTAGATCGATATCATATCACACAGAATCACAGATGCCTTCTGCGTGATAATGAAAAAAACTTGTAGGAAGAAAAGTATACAAGGCAAAAAGATAGTAAAAAGACAGGGGACGCGGAATGATAATAAAATGGTGAATGAAGGATGGAAGCAAATGGGCGAAAGAGATCAATTGCAATGGAAAATTGGAAAACAGAGGAAGAACAGCACATGAAAAAATGACCCAATGAATCGGGAATAAAAGAAATAAAAGTTCGGAATTGGGAAATTAATGAAGTGATGTGTTGAAATCCGGAGAAAATTAGGAATGGGTGAAGTTTAGATTTTGAAAATTCCGATCTCCAAGTTAGGAGTCAATATTGTATCGAATTTCTGAATTAGTGATGTAAGAAGTCATGATCATGAAAATTTATAGTTTCGAATCAAAAGAATTGTCTCAGAGCTCAGATTTTGGCATTCAGAACTAAGTTATATCGAAGTTCAGAAATCCAATAAAATTCTAGTGGAAATGATTGTTTGCGGAAATATACAACTGGAGCACTCCGAGGCACACATTTACGCTTTAGGTTATATGCATGGCAGAATATGAGGGTGGGAGGGGAAAATTGCAGATAGGGAAAATAGAACAGAATGGACGGATGGAGGATAGAGAAAGAGCTCGACCCCACACCGCATAGCTGACCGCTAGCAACAACAACAAGATAATTGGAAGGGGGAAAATCAGAATGCAGAGAATCGGAATTCCGGTTCCGGCAATTTTTTATTTCAAAAATTTGAATTCATAATCCCTGAGCTAAATGATAATTCAATTTCCATCTAGAAATATTTCAATTTCAATTCAGATTCCCAAAAAAATGAAACTTCAATCTGATTCTAAAATTTCAAATCAATTCCAGTTCTACGGAATAATAGTTTAATTTTTATCTGAAATATTGCAATTCCGATTCAGATCAAAAGAAATAGATAAACTTTCTCTATTCTATTTGATTCAAGTATTCGAGAATGAAATGATAGTGAATGCGCGCATGTATGCATAGTAAATGCACATCTCGTACACACAATAGTTTAGCATAGAAAGAGAAGGCATGAATACAAGCGCGATCTGATCCAGTTACAATATGATAACTATCACTGCTGACATCGTATGCAAAAAGAGATGCAAGGGGATTGGAATAAGCATAGAGTGAAAGTCAATCAAATCAGAACAAGTTGCAATTCACAAAGTCAGAGCCTATAGCACATCTAGCAGATGAGCAGTGATGCATATCATTGAAAAAGTGAAAGCGCCAAAGTAGACTGGTTTTGAGATAGTCCATTTATGGGATGTATAAAGCTAAATTTATGAAAATTCGAAATTCCAGAACTATGAATTGGAAAAATCAGAGTTTAGATTTCGAAACCTCATTCATTCAACCTTATTTTGAACAGTCCATTTCAATGCAATAATCTCGCGCAATGTCCCTGCTCCTCTCTTATCAGTGCTCAGGTTAATTATTGGTAGCAGTCACTTTGAGCGAGAGATTTCAAAACATAAAAACAGACCAACAAACCAAAATGACAGGAAGCAGAGGACATATTTGGACAGGCTTTCGGGGACTCTTTTCTTTAAATCTTTTTCTCTTTTTGATATCCGACATTCCCTTCTCTCAAATTTTAGCCCTTTCCGAAATCCTAGAGAAAAAGAGACGAAAAACCGAAAGATCTTATTGATTTGATATTTTTCAGCGTGAAATATAAAATGTACGATTTTTCGCGATTCTTTTTAGATCTGATTTGTCAAAAGAGCCTTGCCTTTTCTTCACAGAATTTTAGAAGCACAAAATTCAATAAAAAGCAGGGATCTCAGAAAATTTGAGCAAAAATAAATGAATGAATGGAGTAAAATGATATAAAGCTGATGTGATATTTACGAAGCATAGCTTTGCCTGCTTGATTGCAGAGGTGCGACGATTTGTGCTATTTGCTAGGAGAATCATTCAGTCTTTCAGTCAGTCAGTCGGGGATAAAGACCGGATATATGAAAGCCGAAGCTCTCTTCGAGAGAGGATAAAGATGAAGAAACAAAGAGGCCAAGAAAAAGATTGGAGGCGGATCCAGAATATGGGGTCGATTGATAGTAAATGACAAGACAAGACACAGCTAGGCCCGTTCGCTGTTCGAGTAGACAAACTCACAAACAAATAAACGAACAAACAAAGAACTGCTTTCTGAGTCATTCTCTTTGGATCTCGTAAAGCCGCTATCGAGGAAAATCGAAATGAGTGAATTGTTCGGTAAGGAAGAAATAAATCAAGAGAATTCTACCTGGAGAAAATTGTATGCTAGATAATGGGGAAGCTAGATTTTTGCATCTTATATCCTCAAACTACGAAATCGAAATATAATCAAGTTTTCAAATTCCAAATGAATAATCCTTTCAGGAAATTCGATACTCCACTTATTAGACAAAAATAGATTTCGGGAAATTATCATAAAGATAGAGTTCAAACTATAAATTTCAGCTCAAATGAATGATGAAAATAAGATAAGATTTTAGGGAGAATAAAAATCGCAACAATAACAATGGCAATGCCTCATTCATCTATAGATTTAGGCGGTAAAGTCAAAGGTTTTTCTGCCAACCTCGCAATTTTCCCTGCCAGCCACAATACTGTTCCAATTTGTTCGTTCCCATCCCCGTTTCCCATCACCTCTCGGCAATTTATGTCCTCTTTCCAGCAATCAGTCGGAAGGCAGCTTCTTTATCACAACCA
>LIAE01010739.1:61840-90144 GCA_002287525.1 Diploscapter pachys
GTGAAGTTTGGAAGCATCCGAGATCTCTAGTGAAACAATTATCTCACTTTTTAGAAAAAGATTTGAAAATCTTATTCATATTTGCCAAATGTTAGCAATGACCATCTTTCAAAATGAATTAGATAAGAAGAAATTGTACTAATCTTTAAAATGGGAAAAAAATCGAGAAATTAGTGATAGAATGATGGCGTTTTTAGAAAATGATTATTACGTTTCTCCAACTTTGAGCTGATTGTTAAAGAATTGAAAAAGGAAAGGGGGAAGAGAAAAAGTGGCGGCCGACAGGAAAAAGAGCCAGAAGGCAAAACAAGAAACACAAAATTTACGCGAAAAGAGCAAAATTAGGGAGAAGCCTGGGAAAGAGTATAAGGAAAAGAAATAGAAAATAATACAGAAATGAAGGAAAGACAAAGGAGAAGCTGAAGATAGGAAAGAAATGCAGAAATATGGGGGAAATATTGGAGATTCAGAGAGTCAAAGAGTCGAGCAGAGAGGGGTCAGTGTGTTTACAAAACGCAGCGACATAGCACATAGACAGGGCGATGATTGAGAATAGACAAGAAAGATAGGGAGGAAGTGAGAGAGAACAGAGAAAAAGAAGGCTTCTAGTCGAAGAGAGACTCGTGAAATCGAGAATACACGTCCCTCTATCAGTCTTATAAGGGAGATGACTAAAGATATTGGGATGGCCAATAGTTTTTCTCAGCTAAAAATCTAAAATTGAAAAAAATAGCAAAAATTAGCTGAAATTTTTAAAAATATACATCTAGCCTAATCATAGGCAGCAAATCATTTTCTCTTTTGAGTAATTATCTGAGCAAAATGATGTTTTTTTCGAAAGAGGGAAATTCTTGACCAACGCAATATAATACAAATCAAGAACATGTAGGAATGCAGAGATAGGGCAAAAACTAGGACTGTCGCAAACAACATAGTCGCAGAAATGCAGGGCAGAAGAGAGGAGAGCGAGGATATCTCTATCTGATGGGATCTCAGATATTCCCCTTCTCCTCTCGCTGCTCGAATGCCGATATCCTATGGAAAATATGAGATGCGATACATTCTTTTACTGTCTTATATCAGAGATACTGAGATGACTGAAGGGCATAGAAAAATTGAGTCCTGAATTATCCAGAAAGACATTTCTCCATACTATCTCTCAATATATCGAGCATTGCAATAATTTCTTGAAATTCAAAAACTACCATACATCTTTTCTTCATACTTTTTTATCAGAGGTAGTGAAAAATAGCATTGAAGTCTAGAATGATATCTTCATGAAACTCAAAGAAAAATAGCTGATATAATTTTTCAGAAGTAGGATAGTTTTATGTAGTGCAATTACCAACAATCCTGTATACATTTTCTCAATCATCAGAATGAGAATATATGAGACTGCAATACTACTGATTGACCTCTACATCGAATGAGAGACGGGGGGATTACAGCATTAGAGAGGAGAAGATAAGAAACGAAGGATTAGAATGTTAGGATGCAGAAATGCAGGCTCTTCCGTTCGCCTTTCTATCTCCACCATCCCACTGGAAAGTTCAAATGTTTACACAACAACAAATGTTGCGCAACGGCACTAATTTGAAAGTTAGAGTCAGTTTACTATCACGAATGAAATGAATTTGAAATTTTGAAAGTTGACTTTAACTTTTTTATTACCATTTACACAAGTGTTCAGATAAAATAGAGTTTTCAAAAATTCGTTTTGATAATTAAAATGGTTGGTTAGAAAAAACTAAGGAACCACTCTTTCCTTTCATATATACTTCTTCAAGTTACATGTTCAAAACCAGCTTCAAATTTTTCAAAATCCAGTTATGATAACGCTATCCACTGTCAGTCCTTATGTCACTGACCTGTCCGATTCGATTTCCAAAGATAACAGAGAACCTGCTACTTTCCGTGGAAGGCAAAAAGGCAAGCAGAAGGCATTCGCGAACAGGAAAGCCAGTCTCGAAATCCTCTCATTTTCCTTATCATTATCATTAGCCGAAGGGTTATTCACACTTATCGCCATCATTATCACAATTGATTTAACTTTTAAAAATCTGTGATATAAATGTTTCAGCCCCTAGTGGCTTGGATTATTTTCTCATTTCCTATTGTAGTTTATTCAAGAGAAGATGAAGCGTTTCCGAAAGTGCCGGATGATCTCATAATTTCGAAAGGTTTTTCCTCAGATCTCACAAAAATTTAGACTTTTAATTTCAGTTAAATTTGAATCTCATCTGAAAACTCACGATCTACCATTGCATTTTGTAGCAGCTAACAGGTCCAATTTGGTACCTCTTACATTACGGTACATTCCATTCATTTTTCAACCTAATTCCGACGTTCAGAAATATTCGAAGAAAGCGCTGTAGTTGTGGTTGTAGTGGGTGCGATGTCTATCCTAATAGAGCCTGTTGTTCTGCAGAATGTTGTGCAGATGAGCATCCACCTTTGCCTTTGGCTTGTTGCGAACCTCCGGTAAAATTCTATCGACATTTATTCCACATTCAGGCATTTTGCACTTCAAAAGTGATCGTTTTTGTTACAATAAATGCTATTTCGCCATTGCACTTACTTGATCTCGAATATTTTCTATGAGAATGACGCTCCTCCTTATGACCAAATTTTCGAAACTCAAATCATTCAGATGAAGGTCAACTTTATCTTTTGTTTTCGAATTTGAATTTAGCCCCCTCCAAAGCCCTGTTGTCAGCCAGCATTTGGGCCTTGCTGCCCTGCAGCTCCAAATTGTTGTCCTAAGAAATGCTGCAAAGGGAAGCGACCCGAGTATGAAGAATACGAAGAAGGCAACGAAGTGGGAAATGGGGTTACGGTAATTCTTTTTGTTTTTTGTTTTTCAATTTCATGATTCTTCAAAAATATAATTAGGAAGGCGGACCACCACCACCCAGAACCTGCTGCCCTGCTCCCGTCCCGCCTCCACCACCTGTAAGTTGAGTAGAGACGAGCAAAATCTTTAATGTAACAAAAATTTTAAAGACGAAATTATGCTCGTTTCAAAAACGATGATGATTCACAATCATAGAAAACCGAATAGTTTGCTAGTTTAGCCTCCGCCTCCTCCGGTATGTCGAATTGAAACATTTCCCGTGACAATTCTATCCTCAAGCCTCCCCCACCGCCTGAAGCACCAACGCCATGTTGTGCGAATCAGCCTCGGCCTCGACCCTGCTCAACTCCTTGTCCTGGTGGGGACTGTGGATGCAGAAGGCCGTGTTGCTATTATCAGGTAGATTTCTCAAACTTACCTATGCAGAAGATGGCTACATTTTTACCAAAGAAGAAGAAGAAGAAGAAGCGATAAAGAACTTTCATCTTGAATCCAAGTATTCGAGCTAAAAAATCACTAGTCCCAGAAAATTTCTAGAACCCTCGATGTTGTCACCAAGGAAAACCCTGCTGCCCTCCAGAATTGCCGTGTTGTCCAGAACTTCCGGATGTAAATTGCCTGGCTACTGTACCTCCATGCTTGAGAGCCTGTCCAACCTGTCCTTGCAGAAAGAGAATTCTGCTTGGAAAGAGGGCGAAGAGAGATACGAAAGTCCATTGTCAGCCGGGTAGTGAAAATTTCTTGAGATTTTCTGATATTCGAAAAAGTCATCTTTTCTTCTCATATTGTTTTTTTTTTTTTTTTTTAAATTATCGTAGTTTCTTTGAATTTCGATTTAGCCCCAACAACAGCAACAACAGTCTATTTCGTGAAGAAGACGGCGAGCCAAACCACGAAGAGATTCTCCTTGACAACGACAAAGGCCCCTGTACTTCTACAAGATTATCACCTAAATCATTTGACCGAAGAATCGATGAACTACATTTCTGAAGTGCCGAGAGCTGGAAGGCTTTATGAAGAACAACGGCACAGGAGAGTCAAAAGGATGGGGGTAATATTATCAGGAATAAAGTTTACAGGAAAAAAAAAATGAAATTTCAGTGTCAAGCCTGTAGAAACGGAGTACCATTAGCCAAAAATAAGCGCGCTAAAAGATCCCTCTGCGTTCCCTGTACCTATTTGCAGCCACAATATTCCGAAAGCAATCCATTCACTCAGCCTTCGCTTCCTCAATCTCCAGTTGGAGTTCCTGTGAATCCTGCACATAGAGCGAAAAGAGAAGGGGTAGGCTTAGTTTTGTTCTGGAAAATTCATTCCGATGAAGATCGAAAAATGAAAATGAAGAATAAAAGTGCATGAGTTTTCCAAGAATCGATATTTTAATTCTAAAAATCTAGTGCCTCCCTCACCCCGAATGCCTACTTCATTCACGCCGCTACAAGAGAAATCTGGTTGGGAGCCAGTACTGTGAGCCTTGTAATGGATTTTATGGAAGACGAAAAAGAGAAGCAGAAATTGACGAATGTCACAGGGATAGAATGGAGAGGACGAAAAGATCGGCAGGTACAGGATTCTAAAACAACTCTAGGATCAAATTTAGTCTTGCATCAATTTCTAGTGTCGAGTTGAAATTAATCCTAAGTTTCAAGCGACTAAAATTGCAGAAGACACGAATTGTGATGTTGATGAATTCGATGCTGATGGAAGTCACACTTTGAGCAGCAGTCTGAGCAGAATGAAGAGACAGGCATATTCCCCAAAGGGCATATTGGATATTGTCAAAGTGCTCAGTAAAACTATGGCTAATGAAGGTAGAGATGTAATTATCGTAATTTCAAGACTTTTTTAAATTGTAAATTCTAATAGCCATTTCTCCACAATTTTTTCTTCCAATTAGATTGCGTGTGTAGTGTTGGCAGGATATTTTCTTGAATTCTATCATCATAATCATTGAAAATGCTTCAGGGCCTAATTCCGCCGGCTGCATGAAATTCCCCGCTTGTGTGCTGATGAACAAACGCAGAAGAAAGCGATATGCAGATCGAGTTAGCAAGTGGCATGAAGTTTGAAAATCTCAAAAATTCCCTTCAAATAAACAAATTTAGGCAGTGAAATCTCAAAAAGAGGCTGTGAAGAAGCACCGAATTCGCGTAAAGCGTCAATTCTTTGCGCCGGACGCTGCGGCGTCTTGCGTGCCCTGTCCTGCTTGGGTTACATTAGCCTTGGCTAGCAGGTACACATTCGCAACAAAACTACTTTTAAGGCCAAAACTTACTAGAGAATGAGAATTATTTTAACATTCAGGTTTAAATTTAGCCTAAAATGTACAAATGTTGCAGAAAGAAGCGAGCAGCCAACGAGACAGATGATTTTCACGAAATGACTATTTCCGAAGCGATTGCTGATATTCGAAAGAGGAAGGGATACAAGATGGGATTTGATGACGAAGATCAGGCCAAGGATAGGGATTCGAGTGAAGAAGCGCCTAGAAGAAAACAGTCCTGCGTGCAGACTGAGGATTGCCTTAATGATATCGAATATGCCGTATTCCAGAAAGTCTACCACAATTCTAGGACTAAGAGAGAGGTAGGTTTAACAAACAAGAATTATAAAATTCTGTCTAAAAAGTTTCAAAGTGCGAGTATGTTTATTTTTCCATCAAATTCAAAATTATGTTGTCAAAATTTTCCATTTCAGGCCATATTCAGAAGAAAGAAATGCCAGCGCTGTGGAGATGGAAGTTCGCTCAAAAGAGTCAAGAGGAATTTCGGTCTTCCGAATATCAATGCCTCAGAGGTATCTTTGAAAATCTTCAAACATTCAAATTATGAATTTCCAGCAAAACTGCCTAGCCTTCCCCGAATGCAGGCATCGATATAAGCGGAGTTTCTTTGATGATTGCAACATTTGTACGCCTGATACGGGGCTGAGAAAGAAGAGGAAGAAACGAACCACAGGCGCAGTGAGTTTCTTACAAAAATCAGAAAATTATGAAAAATAGCATGGAACAAGAGTTTTTACAAATTGATACAAAATCTTGCATACCTAACTCGTTTTTGCAGACCTGCTATCCTTGTCCTGGTACGAAGGGGCTCGGCTAGTCGTTTTTGAAGTCCAATTTTCATCGACTCATCCGTCATCTCGATTTCAAGCCGATTACCTTCAAATCACAAAAAATCAATAATAAAATCGATAATAAACAAATTCAAAACTATCTTAACGCAATAAAAAGCGCCATTCACCACTGCCATCACCAAATTCAATTTTTCTCTTCTGTGAAATACAAGAAATTTATTTTTTTTCAACAATTCCATCGAAATAACAACAAAACCCGTATGTAATATGTGAAATATAATATAACAAGAAGATAAAAAGGGTAAATAAATATATCAACTCAAAATTTAAGAACAATTCACCAGCCCATGCTGTTGAATGTCTTGGGGACGACGAATCGTCGTTTGGCGTTGAATTCGTTGTCATTCATGCTTCCATTCATCCCTCCATTTGAAGGAGCTGCCCTCTTGCCTTTAGGGGGATTCGGTTCATCCTCGACATACAGCTGAAATCCTTCCAGAACTTGGCTGGGACAAAGTCTGAAAATTCATAAATAAATTAAAGTAATTTTGCATTATCACATGGAAGAAAGTCTCGATTCAATTTTTTCCTACAACAAAATTGTCTTTTTATCTTCTTCCTGAAGTTTATTTTATCTTCTTGGTGGAGGAATAAAAAAGTTTACTGATATTGGAAGATCCATTTTTTCGAAAAAAAAAAAATAACGATGAAAATTACGAACCCAGAAGGAGTCTTCTGCCAAACATCCCGATTACACTTCTTGAACAACTTATTTTTACGTTCATTGCTCGACCCAGCCATGAACGAACTGTTCGAGTGATCTGCAAATTGTCTAACTTCATTTTTAAATTTTATCTATTCTTACCTCTCCTGAGAGCCTTCTGCAGATCCTCCACTGACTTCACCGTGTAGTCATTTTCAGATGGATCTGAGGCTTCTGAATTAAAAAAGACTATCATAATCGTGACTAAAAGAAGAATTTTATTCATCATTTTCCAGATTATTAGTTTAATTGTCATGCTTAAAATTATAATTTCAAGTATTCTAAATAAGTTTTTTTACCTTCCATCGTTTTCGTTGAAATATTGACGAATTGGTTCACATCGGATCTGGTCGAAGTGGAAATGTTGTCAATTCGGGAAATTATTCTGAAACTTTCAGTCTTCCAAAAAAATTCGAAGAAAATTTACCCATCGAATACGTTCTTGGGGAAGTGAGCGCCGACGACGAGGGCCTCTTTGAGTATCTGTCGCCACTCCGACTGTGTGATGAAGTACTCCAATTTGGCTGAAATTTCAATCTTCCCGTAAAATGAAATAAAAAAACATACGATCGACAGAAGCCTCGAGCAAAAGACAACTCCAACTACGGTATTGAGCGAACAGATGAGGCTTATCCTTATTTTCATTCATGCGGTTTAAAAGCTGAAAATCCAAATCCTAGAATTTAGAAAATTTCAATAAAAATGAAATTCTTTTCATTGCCATAGAAGTTTTTTTTTGTTTTCAACTTATCATAACTTTGAAATGCTCAAATAACACGTACAATGATGAGAAACGATCCGACGAGTTCATTCTTAATGATCAGAGTGAACACTGACCGCCACACTGACTGAATCTCGATTGGAATCATTAGATCTGAAAAAAGCAATCTTTTTTAAATGAAAATTCCAACTCACATCCATCATTAGAAGGGATCTGTGTGAGAATCTGCATGGAGCCTTCGGGGAAAATCAAACAGCCCTCTGAAACGAGGCAACGCAAGAAAGTTCTGAAATTGTTGATATTTGAAATTCTATTAAAAAAATTACTTAGAATTGATCATAACAAAATTGGTCATGTCTTCGAACAATTTCGCAGATAATTCGTGATCTTCACGCGATGCAAGTTGACCTTGGAAGCGCTGAACAAATCAAATAAGTCATTTCAGTTGATTTAATTTCAGAAAATAAATTATTTTATCTTTTAAATTCATTGTTTTCATTCTACTTACCGCCATGCTGATTTCCGTGAATTTCTGGATAGTCTCGCAGATTCTGCGTTCCCTTTTCTCCCGCGGCGTTTCTCCTGCATTCGAGCCGATTAGGTTGTCCAGAGAATGGGTGTATTGCCGATTCCACCATTTTTTCTGAGATGATGTTATTGTTATTATTAAAACGCAAAAAATGCTCATTCGAGCATGGAAGGAGCATGCGGACTCTAGAAGTTTTCTTTTATTACATTGGCGAAATAGTGTGTCTATAAAGAGAATTAGAATTTCCTCTACATTCTCCAGCTCCCTATTACCGCTTCTTTCCGCGTTACTAATTAATTAATAAGATTGATAAACGATTGTCTTACATTGAGCCATTCCCTGATGAATTTGACTGCTTCGCGAAGTTGGCTGATGGAGGGCGTGTGCTCGTGAGTGCACGAATTTCGCACGTCCACGATCCACTCGGGGATGCCGTGCTAAAATTGTCATTTTTATTTTATTTAGGTGAGAAAACATGTATATCTTGTAAATTCATTTCTAACCTTAACTTCAATTAAATCAAGATCAATTTGAATGTTTTCTTAATTTAAATAAAAAAAATCTATTTAGGACAAGTGATCACTGGGAAAATGACCGATTACAAATACAAGAAAAAGATGGAGTTATCCTTGAAGAATTTCCATGTCATTTAATTGAAAAGTGACCATATTTTAGCTGTTTTTGCAAACCTACAAGAAAAAATGAATGAGCTCACCTTCCTGACGGCCTGTTTGGTGGAAATTCGTCTGTCCTCGGCACAGCCTATGTCGACGATGTAGGATATAAAGCTGAAATCATCCGTTTATAGTCAAACTTGAAAATCGAGGATAATTGAATGCTCATTCCTCATCTCATCCCTGGAAAACATTCCCACAAGGACTAGCATGTGGAATGGAATGACTCTGTGAGAGAATGTGCATAGGGGAGATGAGGGCAGAAAGGCACACGCCCCGTTAGCTTTGGACTAATTGCTAAATCGGCCCTTGTTCGGCGCATTTCTGCATTGCTTTTCGCCGTTCATTTGCCGCTCAGTCATTTCCCAGTTTTCATCAAATCTTCTATATATTCTTCCTCTTCCTTCCGATTAAAAGTACTCATTCACTAATCTACTCGAATGTGAAAATTTCAATCCCCCTATCACAAATCTAAAATCGCTTCGTTTTTCCGAATATCATTTTTCACCCAATTCATGTTTCTCAATTCGTCTGAATTTTTACGTTTTTTGTTTTCAATTGAAGAAGGAAATATTACGTCATGAAATTGGCAATTCTATATTTCCTTCAAATCTCGAAATTCACGAAATGATATTTAGAAACAACAATATAGGATGTTTCTAATAAATCGCGCGAAATTATGAAATTTTCAGGCTACACTAATTTACCCTACGACTTTGCAGGAATACCTAAATTCGGAATGACGAGTTAGGATGGGCTTAATTTGTGTTGTCTAATGAAGGCTGCCAATTTAACTTGGTCATAAAATTCAATCGTCGTGCTGAAATTCTCGAACAACATCGAAAGAAGCACCTATACAAGTATGAAATTTGGACTTTTCCCACAACTCATCGTTTCGCTCTTTTCTCTATTACATGTCTGGAGATAGCCGTAGGATTTTATTAAAATGCCGTTTTGACGTTTCGGCGATAATAAAGCGTGTGCGGCTTGTTGAATCGCAGCTCTTTAGGAATGCTAACTTACCTCTTCCTGTCAGCGGCTCTGCATCTCTGATTGTCCACTATTTTGGGGATGGGAAAGTCAGAGTGAGAGGCGCAGAAAGGAAGGAAGAGCTTTTGAATAAAGCAAAGCCTCGCAAGGACAGAAGGACGCTTCTCAGAAGCTGTTGAATGTCGACCTGGGCAAGTGCAGTGTTTAGTCAAGTAGAGCTATTTCCCATTCATTTATCCGCGTCTTTCCATTCTTCGATTATTTTCCTTGTATCAATGAAAATTCGCCAAATTAGTCGTTTTCTAATCGCGCGGTTTATTGCAGGATTTTTTTTTTTAGATATCTTCACTTTTTCAACAATGAAAGTTCATGAAGTCTGAAGATAGAATAATGATAAAGTTAAGAAAATGGTTGAAATTGCAAAACTCATAATGTATGATCTGCGCGAATTTTCCAGGAATTCCTTTTTTCACCCTCCAATAAATTACGTTGCAAGAAAATGCCTCTCAACCACTCCATTCACATTTCATAGCAACTGCTCAATTTCAACCTCATCTGCCCATAATAAATCACGAACACAAAACTATTCTCAGATCCGAAAAATGACTATTATAAAATGTTCCGGTGATTTTCAGGTTTCAATGATCCTCTTATTTCCTGCTATTCAATGCCTAAATGAGTAATCCCCTATGAAGTCGACCTTCTAATTGCAGAGAATTAATTATAACAACGACCTAAAGACCTGAAGATTAATTCCTAAATGCTGCTAAGCGGTTATTTGAGCCCGCTGCAATTCTCCGTTCTCCATTATGCCGCACTATTTCTAGGGTTTCTAATTATCCAAGGTAAGCGCGTTCAAATCTTTTTCCTTATTATTTTTTGAATGTTATTAGCCATCCTTGTTTCTATTTCTCAAAATTCCTACTATTTTCGCCTCTGACTGCGACTATATTTGCGCAGAAGAATAGAGAGTTCCAAAATTGCCCCTAAATCATATGCAAATCAACTTTGTCCGACCGCATAAACCAATTTTTCTAAACCAAGTCTCTCCAAGATGCTAAATTGTCTCGAATTTAGGCGCCTGTATCACATGCTACGATTGCCACTCAGACCAGGGAACCTGTAACGAAGGAGAATGTGAGGGGGTTGTTTGCATAAAAATGGAGACCTCCAACAAAGATGTTACAAATACGCTGATTGATCCTTGGTCTACTGATATGCCCCGTGAGCACTTAGATAATTGCCCAATTAAAAAGTTAATTATGCTAGTTTTAAGCTCGCCGCACTATTCACAAATCTTGCGGTGACGACGTCGAGGAAACAAGCTGTCAGCAGAGCGCTTTCGGGAGTAAATGGACTAGCCGATGCGTTTGCGACACTTCGTTTTGTAATGGGGATCAGGTGAATTTAGAAAATACCTACCCAAAAATTAAAGGGTGCATTTTTAAAATATCGATTTTTTTTTTTGCAATTTTCAAAAATCGATAAATTTAGCAACTAATCGACGCAGGCCTGGAGCCGTCCTCGGCCCCTCCCCCTCCCGGTCATTTCACCCAATTCGCCCTCCTCATTGCCATTTTAGTCTTTGTCGGGGCGAGCTGCTCTCTAATCATCATTGCAACAGTTTGTGTCCAGTTTTGTTGAAATTCAACAATACCTTTATCCAGCGTTTCGAAAATGACAAGACTCCGAGAAACTGTTGAATAGACAGGGAAACGATTGTCTACGAAGAGAAAAGCTCTGTTGTTGAGAAGTCTTGTCTTTTCCGAATTGCTCCTTATTCCGTTTCACTTGGACTAATTATTTTTGTATCGATTTGTTCTTCGCATTATCTCAAGTCATCAACCAAAACAGGTCATTTTTCGTTGTAAATATCATACTTTTTTAATTTGATTGAAAATGGCATGATCTATCAACAGAGTGGAGAATGCTCCAAGCTTTAAAAATCATGTCTTTTCGAGTTTCAACTTCTTTCATAAATTGTAACCTGACTAACCGAATGATGGCATGTCCGAAGAGGCATTTGGTCTCCTCGAAGTTGTCGATGACATAGGCCAATTCTCCCATTGGACTGCCACTCGAATTTGCACCGCACTGATCGACACATGCCAGACTCTGTCCGTCTCCTGCGTCTCTGTTCACCCTGTCCATTTCCACTCGAATGCGAGCGTCGTGCAATGCGGCTCGCATAATCACTTCTGAACAGGCTATCGCGATCGGCACTCGGAGTGTCATTCTGGAATTGTTCATTTTCAATTTGTACGAAGTTTATGCAGATTTAATAAAGTTGCAGACAATGTGAAACTCTGCAAGAATTTTTACATGAGATTTCAATTTTCAATCATTTTTGAATAAATGAATTTTTCTACCTTGTTTTCCACATAACGAACATGTCGAGCAGGAATTGCATGTCCTTTGGCTCGTTCGACATGAACTTCTCCCTGGCTATGTTCCATTCTAACCTGAAAAATCACAATTCATTTTCCTCTTTTACTATCAACCAGATTAACAAATATTCTTTACAATCTTAAATTTACACTTACATAGTGAAAGGCACCTCCATGACAGTGTCGCCCAATAGTTCGCCACCATTCTCACTTTGCCCCATCTTTCTAGATTCGAAAATCTTTAAAAATTGAATTTGAACAGAAACTCAGTAAATAAACATATTCCACCGTCTCAAAACGGAGTAAATTATTATAAGAAATATTCAACAAAAATTTTACAAAAAAAATCAATATTTATGAGTATTTAAGTTATGCAATTTGTTTCAATTATGAAATACAATCGACGAAATGACACAGAAATTGCACATGTAAGTAAAAATCAATAATTTTAAAAAATGCGATCCCGATTGAGGTAAACGGAATACAAAAATCTCTCATAAGAGAAAGAGCACAACAAAAATCCCCGTTGAAATGTGAAGTACATTGCGTCTAAAACTGGCCTGGCTAAGTAAATGTCAAAATGCAGGAGAAATATTGGGTCGTTCAAAAAATTCTTTAAATTAAGCAAATTTTCTCTTCATACTTTTGATTTCAAAAATCTACTGAACGACAAAAATAAAATAAGTAGAGTTATGTAAAGCTATTCAACTACTTACAAATACAGTGCTTTGCTCTCTCCTAGTCTTGTTCGACGAGACCCTCTAAAAATTGACTCAAAAATCGATTTTTTCCTAACTTTACATAAAATTTCTTGAAAACTGTCTCCGTTTATATTGTAGGGGATATTTTAAAGAATTTTTCTGTGAAGAAATATTTCTAAAATAATCATAGATAGAAAATTTAGAAGTTTTTTTTTTCGAAAAAAAAGACGTCAGATAGTTCAAAGCACTGTGAAATAAGAATTTACAGAAAAATCAAAGCTTCGAATCCTTGACGAAAGGTTGAACCTCTTTGAAGTAAGTGTAGGGAGTTCTAACAGAGGCTAACAGGCCTTTCTGATTCAAGACAGGCTCATTTTGCCCGTATTTGAGTGGATTTCCCTCCAAATCGAGCATCGATCCGCCCATCGCTCGGAGAATCGCATCGCCAGCACAAGTGTCCCACTTCTTGATTGCGGTCGTGTGAACGTAGACTTCTGAAGAGTTTTATCTTTCTCAACATGTCCAATTTTTACAGAAAGACTTTTCTTAGTTCCAGAAAGCAGTAAAATTAGCGTTAAAACAAATTAAAAAGTTGCTTTTTTTTATAGATATTACTCTTTTATGAGATATAGATGAAGAAAAAGAGGATGATAATCAGGGCTGTGCGGAAATCCTCGTGTGAGAGAGTATTTCTTTCTCTACTCCACGAGCTCTCTCTCTCACTCCATTTCTCTCCCTTCTCGCTTGCCTAATTTTCGTTCCGATCCGTTTTAAAAACGCAAATTAGGCGAGCGAGAAAAAGAGATTCTCATCCGGAAATTTCCACACAGCCCCGATGATAACTACAAGAGCCAAACATTGGATAAATAAATCAAGAATTTCGATTTTCCAACCTGCAGTTCCATTGACGAGTCTCAGCGTTTTGTACCCACTTCCACCAGCCGGCTCGACTTTTGTTTCCTGACCGAATGCATTCTTCGCGAATGACTCAACTTTGCCGGCGTGGGATCTGCAAACTCCCATCGTGATTTTATTCGAATTCGACCAAAAACAACCTCGAAACAACAACCGTTTTGATGGTTTTGTCCAAATCGACTGGAGTCAGTTTGCTGCCGCTTGAAGACATCACTCCCCAACCATTTATGCCGAAGACTGGAAGAACAAATGAAAGGGTCAATTCTTTCAAAGCAAACTCAAAAATTGTTTTAGAAAAGTCATTTACATCTTTTTGCATAACTTGAAATATTGTGTTCAAAGCTTACTTGTCTCATCAAAGAACGGCCTGTAGATTGCTCCAAAAATCGGCTCATCTCCATGAGTCACGCAAGTCATGACAGTCACATATTGAGTGAGATTTTCTGAATTCCGAAAATTGCATGTTTTTTTTTCAAAAGATTTCGAAACCTGTGTATTCCTGCGTAGCATCAAGAGGATCGACATAGACTTGAACATCTGAAAGCTGCAGACGCCTTTCTGGCATTTTGTCCAGAATGTCTCTGAAAAAATCAATAATTTCCAAAAATTTCAACATTTTGCCTACTTGACACTGAGCCAAATGGAATATTGATCGTCCCGATATCTGTTCGCTTCTTGTTCTGTCACTTTCGAATCCTTTTCTTCTGACACGATCTAGAAATTTAATTTACTTTTGAAAATTCGTATTTTTAAATCTACCTTCAACTTAGGAAATCTCTGCAGAACATCGAGAATGAGGTAATTTGAGATTAAATCTGCCTTTGTTAACAGTTCATCTTTGCCTTCATCTGTCAGGCCTTTCTTGGAAATATGCAGACCTGAGCAAATTATTATTTCACAAATCAGCATAATTTTATCTTCCTACCACTTTCTTCATGAATCTTTTTCACAGCACTGCCTCCCATTTCCACTGCAAGGACTGCATAACTGGCGATGTCTCTCAAGTTAATGTCGATTTCTGGGAATCCATCTCCTGCCTGAAATTTTTCTTCTAGATTTTTTCCTATTTTTAAAATATTTGTCGAGCTTTTTTGACTTTGATCGATTTTTGCCACCAACCTGGAAGAATATCAAATATGCGAGATAAATGAAGCCGATAACCATCAGCAGAGTGAAAGTGTTCTTCGCCTGCAGACGAACCTGCATGGCTGAACGAGAGGGATTTTCCTGAAAATCCAAAATTAAAAAATCGAGTCTCTTCGAGTTTTACCAAATATTCATAAACTTTAGGCCCAACAGCTTTTATGCTTCCCAAAATACTCTGCCTTTCTTCGTCTTTTCCTTCCAAATAAACCATCAGATTTTCGAGTCGATTATTTTTAGGTTTCTGGCGATCAGTGGGGATACTCAAATCGATTTCCGATTCGGATCCGGAAAAGTCGTCAGGTATTAGATGTTCGAATTTTTTGAATTCGTGGTAGTTGTTCGAGGTTAGAGGTGGTTCTGACGTCTCTACAGAAAGAGGTTGGGTTTCTTGATTCGACGAAGGGGAAGCCAGTTTGATTAGCTTGAAAGTGGTTCGTTTCAAGCAAGTCAATTGAATTTAGGAGAAAATGAATAAAAGTGAAATCTGACCGGATTAATGAGCGAGTTCCACGATTCGAAGACCAATGCTGGAGAGACAGACAGAAATCCAGATTGCGATCTCGGAACAGAACCAGAACCGGTTGCTGTGGATTGCAGGGAATACAGGGACAAGTCGAAATGGTCCCTCTATGTGTCGAAATTTTCCAAATTAACTGAAATTACGAAAATTTGATTGCTGCTGGTAAAACGTGATTTTGATAATGACAAGATATGATAAATGTTATCATACATTTCTGTTAATCGGATGGTACAAAAATGCAAAATTAGATAATTTTATTGATAACTTTTCGAATAACAAGAAAACAAGAAAATGATAACAAATCTGATCGATCCCCTGATAAGATAACGATCAGACATCCCGTTTCTCGAGCTTTCGCAACTGGCGCTTTTTCGTCTTCTTCAATTTTGACACGTTCTTGATCACCTGAAATTGAAAAATAACAGAAGATAACTAAGAATAAAATGAAAAGTGTTTCTACCTGCACGACTTCTGACTTTCGTTCGTTCTCGAGACGCCTCTGCTCCTGCTCCTTTCTTCGCTCGATTTTCTCCTGAATATGACTTTTGCCAACTTTCAAATATCATTCATGATTCTAGTGGAATTGATCAATTGTCTCGAATGAAAGCAAAATATACAAAAATGAATGAACTTAACAAAATCAGAGAATGGAAAAACATATTTTCTCGAATGAGGTCAAGACTGAAAGCAACCTTCCATGAATCAGTGCTTTTGGTGAACACAATGGAGCTCTTTCCAATTAAAAGATATTTGTTTCTTGCCAAGCCTACTTGTTTCTCCTTCTCTCGATTGTCCCTGATTTCCTGCTGCAGGAGTTTTGTCTGTTGCTCTTTCGCCTTCTTTCCCATTTTCTTCTGCCAGGACGACTTCAGAGTCTTCATTTTGTGGTTCAGGCTGAAATATTTCAAATTTAAAATAATCGGGAAGATGAAATAAAAATTACTCGTTCTTCTTCTTCGACTCCTTCCAAACTCTGCCCGATTTCCTCTTGCCCTGCGTGATTTTGCTGATTTTCTCGGTTGGAACCGTCGGCCCTTTGCTCGTCCTGCTTTCCGAATCGGCTGATGTCATTTTCCAACCCAAAAATTAAGAGAATTTTAAAAATCGACAAAAATTAAAATAAACCTAGAAAATGAAATAAAACAACAATGTCTGAGAAAGTACGGATAAGCACTGGGCATTCGCTCAATCAACACGTGCCTCATGCTTCAAAATTGGCTATTTTTCTTCGTTGATCAATTTTCCGATCATTTTTAGGTATTCCAATTCCAGATCTGGAACTTGGACTGATGGATTTGGACGGATTCATCCAGCCTGCTTTGGACATGCTTGAATCCTGCATCACTTTCGAGCCGTCGTACTGGGAGACGAGGGAGAAAACTCTGCTCGAGGGCAACGATGTCTACATTCTCGGCAAGGAAATCACCAAGCAAAACGGTAAAACATGATGTTTCAGAAAGTGCATGCAGTTTTTCATCTTACCAACAATCCATCGTCTTCTTCAAATCGAGTGAATTTTCATGATGAGTGGATGAAAACTGCATAAATTTCAAAACTTTCATTATATTTTATTGACATTCCTGAAATTCAGGCCCGAACACAATTCGAAACTACGTGACGTCGAGGTTGTGGTTCACTTACAGAAAGAACTTTCCTGCTATCGGTAAAACTCTTGGTTTTCAAAAATCTAGAACAAAAAATCAGGTGGCACTGGACCTGAGAGCGATCAAGGCTGGGGCTGCATGTTGAGATGCGCACAGATGGTGCTGGGGGAAACGCTTCTTCGCAGACACATCGGGAGGGTTGGATTTTTTTTTTTTAGATATTTTTTCGAAAATAAAAAAATCCAGGACTACAAATGGAAACGCGACACTCAACCTGAAGGGGACTATGAGAAAATTCTGCGAATGTTCTTGGATGAGAAGTCCGCTCTCTACTCCATTCATCAAATCGGTAGGAATTTTGTTTTAACTTTGGAAAAAAGACTATCAAAGATTATCTTTTTCTTGAAAACTTTTCATGGAGGATAAATTTGGGGAAAATAGATGAAAGAAATCGAAGGAGCTTTTTGTTTCTCCAAAAATTTTCATAGAAAACTCGGGAAGAAAAGGTTTCAGCCCAAATGGGAGTGTCCGAAGGAAAGGCAGTCGGTGAATGGTTCGGTCCGAATACAGCAGCGCAGGTGCTCAAGAAGTTGGCCGTTTTCGACAGCTGGTCGAACATCGCAGTGCACGTGGCCATGGACAACATCGTCATCGATTCCGATGTGCGGATGATGGCAACGGTGTCGCCGCCTTCTGATGCTGTCAAACTTATTCTGGGTATGAACATTATTACCTTTTGAAAATCACTGAAATCTAATCCATCTCATATTTCCTGTGAAGAATAATCCACTTTTCAAGGAAATTTCTTATGAAATTTACGTTTTTCTCTTGCAGAAAATTCGAGTCTGGACGAATCTCACATGAACTCCATGAATGCTGAAATTCCCGATGCTGAAGAAGCTTCTGCTTCCGGCAGTTGGAGACCCTTGCTCCTGATCATTCCTCTGCGTCTTGGCCTGACCACTATCAACAAAGTCTATCTGCCTGCTGTTCAGGTATTTATTTGGTTTATTTTCATAGATTTCCAAAAGTACTCGAAATTTTCAGAAGTTCTTTAAACTCGAAACATGCGTCGGAATCATTGGAGGTCGCCCTAACAGAGCGTTGTATTTCGTTGGCATCAGCGGGGAGAAGGTTAATTTCTTTCTCGTTTTTAAGTGAAACTTTGAAATTAAAGCTGATTTATCTCGATCCGCATTATTGCCGTCCTTCGATCACCGGACAGAGAAGGCCTGTGGATGGTTACGACGATGGATTCGACCATTTGGAGGTCGAAAAATTTGAATTTGAAGAAGAAAAATTGAAAAAGCCAATTTTAGGAGCCCCAGCCCTCTTTGATCACTCCAGATGGGGAGGTGGCGACTCCTCTCGACGATAGCTCCTATCACTGCGACCTGCTACTCTACATGGACTATGAAGAGGTCTGAATTCCAACTTACAATCTCTTTTCAATTTGACGAATTCTAGGTCGATCCTTCGCTCGCTCTGTGTCTGTTCTGCGAGTCTGAAGAGGTGTTCGAAAGAACAACGAAAGAGCTCAAAGAGGTAAAAATGGAAACAAAGAACGAAGAATATGATAAATCGATGAAAAAACATGAAAAATTAAAATCAACAAAAATTTTGCAGAATGTGCTGACGGCCTCAAAACCGCCCCTGTTTGAGCTACTGGACCAGCGTCCCAAGGGATGGCCGCCTTTCGAGCCGTATTTTGGAGTCAAGACCAAGATTGAAATGAATGGTAAGGGAAAAATTTCAATTGAATTAGTCTCTTTGAAAGTCCTTATATTTTGAAATATTATGTTTTGGATAGAAAACCTGCATGAACCATTCGACTCAAATCCATTTCTATGATCTTTCCAAAGACGATTCTCATAGAATTTCAAATTTTCAGAGTTCCATGATATGGGCGACCCGAATTTCAGTCAGGACGATGATTTCGAGGTTTTGGAGTCGTAAACCAAAATCGAAAGAAAGAAAATTCACTGACCTAATTTATTTTATCCGAGCTCTATAAATCCTCCTTGTGAAAGCTGTGTCGTGACGGGTTACGTGAGTGCTTTGATTATAACCACAATTTGACCATACTGTAACTTATACGATTGATATTTTGAGCGTTTTATCTAAAAATAAAAAATAAGCAAATAGCTGAAATGTGTGCGAGTGCAACGCGGTGAAAATAAAGAAAATTGAAAAAAAATCAAATTTATAATACTTTTATTGTAAATTGACCTAGTCTGATCATGCTCACACGGGGGCTGAATAATGTTCTGTTCAATGATTTGTTTTAGACGAAAAATGAGTGAGTGGGGAATCTATCCAGAAACACTAAAAGAGAACGAGTTACCCGTAAAACGACGATTCGAGAGACAGGAAATTAGCCATTGCAAGTTCAGGCTCGAGACAGTTCAATTTTCGAAATTTGTACAATTCTTGAGCCTGAATGCAAAAATACAGGAAAAATAAGTTAAAAAAAGACGGATAATAAAGCCGTGTATCTGGGAAAATGGAATACACACGAAAGTAGGACCAGAAATTAGAATGAGAAGAATGTGAGCAGACTTGCAAATTTTCAAACCAGGGGGTACCTGCATGAACTAAATAGAATGTCTTTTTGAAAGAAGGAAAGAATACATCATCTTTTCTCTCTCGATAAGACATGCTATCTCATTCATGCGGACACTCAAGGATTTGAAAATTCGCAGGTCTGATGACGTGAATTTTGCCGGGTAAAAGCTCAGCAAATCTTAACCAGACAAAAATCTAGGAATGGATCAAGAAAACGGCAATTTAACCTGCCGGCATTCAAATTGAAGAATGAGTGAGAGGGGACACGTTCGGTGAATGGGGGAAGAACTTTGATGAGAAGAAAAAGTTCTCGCATAAAACAAAAAGATAAAACTAATCCATGAATTTAAGAAGTAAATAAATTAAATAGAATTCTCTACTCTCACATAAATCTATCCCTTATCACAGATATGACGATAAAAAAGACCAATTCGATAAAACTAAACGGTATTAATTTTGGAATACAACAAGAAAATGATAAAAGAACCAGAAAAAAGTAAAGGGTTGATGAACAGAAAATCAATGAAGGCTAGTGTGCCGAGAAAATTGTTTCTAAGGATTTTTCTTGGCATTTCTGACCTTTTAAAGAGTAAATAAGAATTCGTTTTTACTTTTGACACTGCCAATGTCATGCTATGCGATTTTTCGTGCAATTTTTTACACGTTTGACATCGATGCCAACACATTTCAGCCCTGCTTACATGTAAAATCGCCTAGCATTGACACAACGCTAAACACATGAAATTTGGTATTCTTGTTCGTCGACCCTTTTATTATCATAAAAATACATCCTTACTACAATTGCCAGTGTTCAGCGAAGTCGATGTAGAGTGAGTGCTCGAGTCTTTGGAGAGCCTGTTTGTGCGACAAGCCTTCCAATTCCACTGTATTCCCTCCTAGAGTCTTCGTCTCCGTCGAGTTGCCGGCAGTTTTGTAGGAGCAGCACTTGGTGGCGAGCAAGTGGAAGAACGGCTTCAGCTCGTCGTACGAAGTCAGCATTTTGATGTGGAATAGGGAGGGAGACGAGGTGATCACGTCCGAAGACTGCATTCGGCCGTACTAAAAACGAGCTATTTTCATCATTTTCAGAAGAGAAGATAGTATCTTCTGTTCTTGCATTAAAAAATGACATTCTAATATTTGGATTCCAAAAGCTTGGCGAAAAAGTATAAACGTTAATTTTCATACTCGTTTCTCCAGCAGATTGCTTATCCGTACGGCGAACGGGACGAAGATTTCCGCTCTGTCACTTGACACGACCGGCATAAAAGTCCAGTTGCACCTGGAAGCATTCAATTTTCTTCAAGGCAACAAAAATTGACTTACATTTGGAATTGAGAGAGGTATCCTGCGGGCAGAGTGAAGAGCGTTTCGAGCAATTTTGCGGCAGCCAGATGGAGTTGCATCCAACTTTCCGACTCTTTTTCGCCTCCGTCTTGATCATTGTCATTCGACAATTGCTGTTCGAGTTGCAGAAGGGCGGTCACCTGGAAATTAATATTTTTTATTATTATTTTAAAAGTATTTTTTAACGGAATTGCAGATAAAATGAAGAACACTTTATATAATTTGCCAGTTCATAATTACCACCATTTGCAAAATTCACTAGGTTTTAGAGCTAGGTAATGCAGAGAAAAGAAAGTCGATGAATTATACAGAAACTCAAATAAAATGATTTGAAAAATTCCGAGTAAAACGAATTAGTATAAGGTAATTAAAAACCCGACCAATTCCGAAACCATCAACGGCCAGACTCCAGTCAGACTGTTGGGGCGAAGACGCAGAAGCAGAACTCGGACGCAGAGAAAAACTGCAGAGCGAATTGCCGCACATTGGGAGACGCGAAGGTTCTCGGTGAGTTTCTCTGAAAACTCATTCTTCAATTCCCGATTTACAAGATCACCAATCTTTAAAAGAACATCAAAATTTATAAATTTGGCCATGAAAGGTGATTTTTACTGTTTCATTTTTGACCTACCCAGAATATCATTAGACTGAGTGCTGTACTGATCGAGTTGAGAGCCGAATACGACGAAGGCGAGCCTCTTGAGTGCCTGCGCACGCAGTTCGTACTCCTGCTCTTTCGTCGTCATCAGCGAGAACGACGCATTCGGAGTGTAGGATATGCTTTCTGCAACATATTCATTCTTGGAAATCACTAATTCTTTGAACTGACTAAGTAAATCCTTGAACGACGTCTTGTCGTGACTCATTAGATGATCCGCCACGACGAGCCACTGCTGCAGGGAGCTGCGGTCCATTTTGAAGAAGGCTGGAAAAATGCTATTATTGAAAATTATTGCAGAAAATAATTTCTATGAAGAGATAAAATATGAAAATAGTTGTATATTTGCGGTTCCCTCTACAGGTGTTCGCAGGGGCTGTAGCAAACCCTGACTTCTTAACTCAGCTCTCAAACTGTGCTCCCATGTGTTTTCTCGATTTGCGTCAATTCATGGACGAAATGATTGCCTTTCCAGCCTTTATTGACGCCGACAGGGGAAGTAGCAAATTATGAAAGATCATGAGAGATCGACGGGGGAAGCGTTTGCTAATTTGGTTTCGTGGGGAATGGAGCATAAGGGATGCAACAAAATGAAGAAAAGAAAAATCTCAAGAATGCCTTTTGAAAAGTGAATTCTAAAAATCTTACAAGTATCAAGTAGCAATTCGAGCGTGGTCTTCTTCCATACAGCCCTCGTGTAGCTGAACGAACTCATCGCAGCGAGCAGTTTCGAAGAGGCAAAGAAGAAGCGGGCGTTTCTAGCACTGCAAAATCAAAGTTTCATTTTTAGAGAAAAGTGGACTTTTACTTTTTAGCCTTGAGATAGGGGACGACATTATTCCAGACGGCTTGCAGCGTTGGAATCATCTTCTCTTTGTCATCGCTGCGACAAATCGAGTCGATCAGTTCGGCCAGGTTCTGAAATTAAGAGAATTCGATCCGAGAAAATAGAATAGAATTGCCAAATTTAGTAAATTAATTTACAAATTTATGAAATGTATTGAAAAATAGGCACTATAGGATTGCAGTTACCACCCTCTTGTAGTTATCACCTTCTTTTCGGAGAAATAATATGAAGAAAAGAAAAAAAGGGTGGTATTGAAAGAAGTCTAGAAAATATGAATTCACTAACATTAGCCAGAAGGAATAGAGCCTGAGTGCTGTACGCCGGATCTCTCTTGTTGTTGTTGGTGTCTTTCAGCGACGCTCTTAAATTCGAGGAACTGCGTTTGTCAGTCAGAATGTTGGTTGCAGCCACGGGCGTGCCGATGTCTCCGTTTGCACTTCTGAGAAAATATATGTATATTTTTTGTTTTCTTTAAATAAAAGTATTTGTGGGAAAATAGGCAATTACTAAATGGCGAAATGACAGACGATGAAGTCCTAAAGTTAAGAATAGACGAGAAAGTGAAGTTTGAAAGAAATTAGGAAAGACTCCGCCGAATAGTAATCGTCGAGAAAATATCATTGAAAAGTGACACTTATATTTCAACTTACTTATTGATTAGCAGAGAAGCGGTGGATCCTCTATTCGATGCAGCCAGTTCGCTTGCTGCCTGCACACTCGCTGACAAGGAAATGCTCTCCACTGACGGACTGGAATCGTGTGAACGGAATCCTCAAAATTTTCAATTTATTCTCAAAATAAGACACTCATTTTAAACGATCTTTTATTGTTTGTAGATGAACTTTGCAGAAACAGGATTTAATTCTTTAAAAAACTTCGAATCTTTCAAAACATTCTGAATTTGCAACCTGCAGTGCTGCTTAAATCGGACTTGACGACGAGTGTTCTCTTCAGCCAGGTGGTCGTTTCCAGCTGCCACGCGACAATTCCATTGATTGCATCTGTCAGTTTCTGACAGGCCTCTTGCAACGCGCGCGACATCGCTTTGTCCTCCACGATTTGAGCTGCGCCCACGTTTCGCACGAAGTGACACAGCAATCTAAAACGTGCTTTCTTCATTTAAAAGAAGCCCCGTCTTCTTCTTCTTCTCTCAAACGACTTTTAGCCAAAAAGTAAAGATTTGAGGTAAATATATTGAGAGTGATACGATAATTTTGTAAAACGTGAAAGCTTACTTGAAGAGAAGGAAAATAGCCCTTGGATTGAGCGATGCGAGTGGAGCTTCGCAGAGCAGAGCGAGAAGAGGCATCCATCGCTGCAGCAGAGTCGTCACAGGCAGAAGTTGCAGGTGCGAGTGGAGAAGTTCCAGCAGAGGCGTTTCGTTCGGGAAACTTGCCTGAAAAACATTCTCCTCAATTTTGTCGATTTTTATAGGGAATTTTCGAGTCAAATATCTCGTTGATTTTTTCATTCCTAACCTTTTCCAACTGATTTCCTATTTTGGCAGATTTTGTTCCAACATCTTTCAAAGTGTCAGCCACAACAGCAACCAGGCGATCGAAGGAAATGTCTTTGAGAGAAAAGACGAGGTGGGTGACATCCAACTGGGAAGAGGAGTACTCGAAGGAAGCTTCGTCTGAAAATAAAATTTCAATTATCTTCTGCATCTTTGCTTCGGAATTTTTACGCTGGCAATTACAATATGACAAGTCTATTTCTCAAAAACTATTAAATGTCTCGTAAAGAGATTTGTTGTGATTATTTAGAATTCACACATTATCATAATGTTATGGTAATTATTCAGGATAAAAGTGACTTCAATTTTCACCTGACAGAGGCAGCGAGTTCGATCTCGAAAGCCAGACGAGTGACAGAGCAGCCAACAATGCGTGTTGATGGAACGATGCAATCGGGGAGAGCAGCTCCAAAATGAGTCGATTCAGACGCTGCGGGGAGCCGACTGGCAGGCAAGGCTGTTGCCCGACTCGTACCACACTCCACAAGTCACAGATCGTCGCCAGAATGTGGGGCAGCGAGGTGAGCATGTCGTTCCGCGCCTGTTTCCACATCTCTCCGCGATGTCGCATGTCCATCTTCGAAAACGCTATGCCGGCAGACTGAAACTTCAACATTGCCAAGAATGGAGATTTGGAAATGTCGGAACACAGTGAGATAGCCATAAGAAGAATGTGAGAGTGTTTTCCTATCATCTTCATACATACTCAACATCTATCTAGAGTCCCCGCAAGCTCCATCCTATTTGTGAAGCGAAATTGGTCTTATTTTTATTCCTCGTTAATTAGGCAATTTCATGGGACATTTTTTCTACAAACGTTCTCGAATGGGCATATGGGCGAGCGATTTGCGCCTTTAAAACACTATAAAATCAGTTCAGAACTGTTCTGGAACAGTTCGAAAATTAGTCGTCAGCGAAATTTCGATAGAATTGAATTTCTGAAACTCCAGGGAGGTTCCACTCAAAAGTACCCAGTATATTTTTGTAGGTCTAAGTGTATTGAATATTTTAGAACAAAAAAAAATTCAAAAATGATCGACGATAATTGCTTGAAAGTCGCTTTTTCAAAAGTAGGCAGTGCACAACTTTTGATAGGAGCATCGGGTTGGAAAAAGAAAAGCTGCTCATTGCTTCCCAAAATAGGCCTGATCCAATGGCGTAAGTTTTAAAGCGCCATCTTCAATTTCGCAAAATCACTTGCGGGCCCTACATCTATCTCGCCATGTTTAGATATTTCTAAATTGGACCAAGAAATATGACAAGTGTATGATTTTTAAGAAATATCTTCAAAAATAGACATGCATAATTTTTTGCAGAAAGAATTTTATCTATAAGTTTACTTACCGAACTAGAATCATTCGAACTGAAGACTTTGACGAAACTGCTGAACACTTCCGTTGCCGCTTTCGTGCCTGGTATCGTGTAAATCACCTAAACAACAACTAATTCATTTGACAAAAACGCTCTAATCAATAGACATAACATTGTCCTTTTGTGGAAGGCGTGTAATAGATGATAGATAATAGGAAGAATTGCCAACCTGTCCAACCACGCTGGTTGAATTCGACGGGGGCGATTGAGTGATGTTTGGCTGTGGGACTGCAGATCCCAACGGCGCTGCATCCGAGGCAATGCAATAATGCACGAGAGTTGTCAGCATTTCCATCAGCTGAAAAATCGATAAATCAATCTCATCTTTGGCAATCTGCCATCTTTTTCAAGGATCAATAGATCAATAACTCACGACAGTCTGTTATTGAATGAGTGATTTTTGTTAACTAATGGATTATCTCTCATTTTCCCCGAAGAAAGTCATTTGACAAAAATTAACTATTTACAGGATGCCATAACTTTTCTTTAATTCATCATTTTTACCATTTCAATGTAGTTGGCAGGCAAATCAGTGAAGTCCTTGTCCTCGATCCTATCGATGTCCGTCTCTGCGAACGTCGTGTTCAATGAAGTGTTGATATTCTTGCAGAGCTGTTCGGCAATTCTCACCAACAATGTTGGCAGGGATCTGAAAATGATGAATTTTCATCGGCTTTTAAGAAAATAATAATTAGGTTTTCTCTTGACCTTTCAAAGATCTTAGCAACATTTTCATCTATATTCTTTTCAAATTTTCTAGTCAACTTTATACTTTTTTTTTTTTGTAAACTACTATCAACAAATTCCTCCACCTTTCCAACCAAGGCACGATATGCACGATGAGTTGCAGCCAAGTCTCGTGTCTCTTAGGTCTCCTCTTGAGGGCATTGAGCAGCGTGAGCACGAATGCTCTCAATTCCACGATGGGTGGATTCTTCGCCAGATTCGCATTTGCAGCTGTGCTCGTTGGCATGTACAACTTCTCGTTCAGGATGATGCGGTTTGCGCTTGAGAGACTCTGCAAAAAATTTTAAAAATTATACATTTTCAAAAACATTGCAATTTTTTGTTGGAAATTCATATGCTTTTAGACTATGCACCAGGGCTGCAAATTTATGTCCGAAAAAAAAAACCCGCTCGGATCTTTCTCTCCCTCCTTCGCGCTTCTTTTGCACTGTGTCCCCTATGATATTTCGTCGTTTTCTGCCTCTCTTATATCATGTCGGGTTTCAATGCTCGGTCGGGTCTCAAATTTGCAACCCCCTATACATTAATGAAAATGCATGAACTTTGCTAGAATCATAAAATTGACCTCATCCGTGAAATTGGTGAGTCCATTCTTGATGTCGCACTCGAGTCGAATTGCCTGTCCTGTGAGAGCGAGCAGGCATCTCTGATAGACGGCCATCACTGCAGAGAGGCGCTTGGAGTTGCCGTGCATTGATTCGTTGAATTCACAGACTGACACCGCCAGGGGGATGCTGAAAAGCAATCTTAAAAACTGAAATAAAAAATCGCAGTCTTTTTTTGTAAATTTTTAATCAGGCCAGAAGATTAAGGAAGTGCTTTGTGGAGATGAACAAGATCAGACTTCAACTTCAACAAATCTCACCTGCACATTGCAGTCAAAGTATATTGAAATCGAAGTTAGCAAGATTCCTGATCAGGAAGTGTGTGCACGAATTGGCGAGTGTGTGTAAGTGAGAAAGGGTAGAATTTAAGATTTGAGATTGTGGGTTGTTTTGCCCGGTTTTTTCCTGTCGAGTTCGAGTCAAGTCACAATGTGTTCTATTATCACTTTACATGGATGATCTATTAGAGGACCTGGGGTTCACCGTAGTGCTTTTTGAAGGATGAGTGCAGGTAGAGAAGTGAAGTCGAAGTAGGGAGAGATGATAATAATATGTCGTGATGAGGTGAGATGTGTAAATTTATGGGTAATGGCTAGATAAACTATATGGGAATTTGGTATCTTCGTTCGATGCTAATAAATTATGCATAACCGTACTTTGCATTAGGTTCCAGCTCCAATCTCGGCTCGCTGACGGAAGTCATGAGGAAGTGGAGGATGGATTTCTGCATTTTGGATCGCGACAGCACTGCCTGCACGAAGAGGACGAATGCGCGCGATTGCTGCTCTTTCAACATTTCACACAGCTCGTCGAAAATGTCGCAGAGAAGGTCCAAGGCAGCAATCTGAAGTTCAATTTTTACTCAAAAATGACAAATTTTCGTTTCAGAAGAAAAGAATGAACATTCAGGAATATATCATAACGTCCGCAACTTGAAGGGCTGGTATATGCAAAATTAAGAATGTTTCCTTAAGCTTTTCTAACTAAGCACCAATTTTGTCAAGTAGCGCGACATTTCCAAATGAAAAGAATCGACTGTTTTGAGTTGTTCAAAATCTTCAATTTCCAAAATAATAATACCTTGCACTTGCAGGCAATGAGCAGATCCTCTTCAGTGACCGGGGACACTGGCGAATCGAGGAAAAAGGAGCGAAGAAAGTGGAGACAAATCTGCAATTTTCCTTAATTTAAATCAAATCTCTCAATTCCTCCATACCGTAATGATCAGCTCCAACAATGTGATGTGTCTCTGCCTGACTGCGTCTTCGTCGGAGGCTGGCGACCAGAAATGCTGTCCCAGAATTGCACGCACATGCTTGGTCATCAGCTCGACGAGAGAGCCTCCGTTCTGCGAGGTGCCATCTCCAAAGCAGTTCGTTCCGTTCGTAGCTGTTCCACTCGAGACGAGACAGCGCAGAAGTTGCTGACGGGAAAGGGAGAAGGTGCGGGGGCGGATCAGGGCACTGAACATGTTTTCAACTTTGTAATTTTGCAAAATGTATTTTTAAATGTGGCAAATGGAAAGATGAAACGAGCAAAATGAGAATAATTTATATTTCTACCTACCTCAAAATCCTGAAAGCTCCCTCGGCCCGACCCAAATCCACGACTCTGCCACTCTCCCCGTACAGCAGAAGATGGACGTAGAGATCGGAGAAGAGTGCCTCTGCATTGTTCTCGCCGGATTCCGACGGACGCAGAATGTCTGTGGTGTCAAAGGATCTGGAAAAACCACTTTTCAAAGTTTTTTTTTTTTTTTTTTTTATATT
>LIAE01010740.1:0-41464 GCA_002287525.1 Diploscapter pachys
TGGATGATTCAATGATAATGATATTCGATTTTGGTGGAGGTAAATGGTTATTTTATTATATCATTTCTCGTAGAATTCATTTATACGCAGCTGGATTAGAAGAACTTTTATGCATTCGATTTTAGAAAAAAAAACCTGAAACAATGGTTTAGGAACTCTCGATATTAGCATATGTGAAATAAAGAATGGAAAAATCATGATTAAGGCTGTGAAAGGAGATGAGCACTTAGGTATATTTTTCATATCAAACGAATAGTTTTTTTTATCAGGTGGACAGGATATTGACGGTATAATTATGAATTATGTTTACACTGAATATATGCAATTATCGAATAATGATATTTTTGCGAATAATCGTTTGGTTAAACGATTGAGAAACGAATGCAGAATGGCAAAAGAATCGCTCTCTTTTACTGCTTCAACAGTAAACATTCATGTAAACGGTGAAAAATAAAATAGTTGTATAATTTTTCCAATTTAGTTGGACATCGATATTGGGCCGAACTTAGATGTAAATTTATCGAAAACAAAATTCAACGAATTGTGTGATGGCTTATTCACAAAGGCGATAAATTTAATCGATCAGGCATTAAAGATGGCTCGACTTCATGAAAATGATATTAGTCACGTGGTATGTTTTATTTAAATTAATTTTTATAAATTGAGTATTTGTATTTAGATTTTGGTGGGTGGATCTACAAGAATTCCTGCCGTTAAAGAGCTTCTGGAGAGGAAATTCGGAAGGGGTAAATTGAGGCGTAACATAAATCCTGATGAAGCGATTGTTTTTGGAGCAGCTAACTTGGCTGATGTTATTGAAGTAGAAATATTGTACTGTGAATATTAAACGAAATATTCTAGGAGGGGAAGCAAATTCCATTGATTGAATTAGCTCGGAATATCAATAATTTGCAAATTGGTGGAGACAATTCATTTAATAATTCGCATGAAATTTTATTTTATTGTAAGAAATTATATTGAAAGCTAAGTAAGAGATTTTGAAACAATTCGTAATAATTTAGATTTATATTCAAATAATGATCGCGCATATGAAGGAAGAATATATTTGTTCAATTCATATACCTGCTCAGCCGAAGAGATTGCAAAATTCTCCAATTGGTATTGGCCATTTCAAGCAGCAACTACACAGAATAAAGTGAATTCGTATGTTCATTGCTTTGAATAAATTCTCAGACTTCAGATTTTTGCAATTAACAACATAAGTAAATCATTTGAAATATATGACTTGAATACTCGGCAAATTTCAAAAGGTCTGCTCAACAAATCCATGAGTAATCGATTCAAAGAAGTTTACAGATCCAGATCCTCCTGAATGGCGTCAATATGCATCTGTAGCTTATTTCAAAGACAAATTGTATTATTTGGGTGGAGAGGATTCTAAAGCATGGATATGGAAAGATACGAGTCGAATTGATGTAAGAAGATCGAATGAAAGTCCATGAAATAATTTATTCAGGTTTTAATAGATGGAAAATGGCAAACAGGACCTGCTTTTCCTTGTCCAATTATTGGTACTCAAACAATAACATGCGATGAAATTTTATACGGTCATATTATAGCATATTCATTATTGTAATTATGGATATTCAGTTATTGATGGATTTAATAGTAGAAAGATATATCGATTATCAGACGATGAACGGGAATGGATTGAAGTAGGAGAGATTCCAGAAAAGCGAATTCATTTCGGAGTTGCATCACTAAATGGAAAAATTTACATAACTGGAGGACGGAAGTCGTTAATTTTGTATGATAAATAATCTATCATTATACCTTTAGATATCCTAATGCATTAAAATCCTGCCTGTGTTTCGATCCCTCAGCTTCTGTTAACAGTCGAGTTTCTAAAATCGCTGATATGAATTATGCAAAACATCATCATTCGTCCATTGTCGCTAACGGGAAATTGTTTGCAGTCGGAGGGTAAGCTTAGATTTTGCATACCTTTATATGAAATATTTGTTAACCTAGATTTCAAAATTCTGAGGAAAGAAGTGATAGTTTTTACTATGCGATAAACTTATGTGACATCATTGAAGAATACGATCCACAAACGAATAAATGGCGAGAAGTTGGGAACGTTAACATAACATAAAGCTTGATTATAATAATCTCAGATTTCATATAGAAATCTTATTCAATAAAATGAAATAATAATTTGATTTCAATGCACATGATACAGACAACTCTCGAAGACAACCAAAGTGATGAGGGATAATTGTACCTGAAACAAATATTCTTTAAAATATTTTTAAAATGAAAACTTCTTACTCCTCATCCTTCTGAGCATGCTGCACCATAAAAATTGTATGTTTTTAATCTTCAACAATATGCTGAATTGATTGTGGGCGTTAGAGGCGTCAAGTGGATGCGAAATTTGATTCGGGATATAAATGTGGTTCCGTGCTGTGGGTGGAATGAGTGGATGTATGGCGATGGAGAATGACCTGTTAGGGCTTTGTGTTAGCCTTACGACCTTTTGGCTGTGGGAACGGAGAGGAAGTGTGAAGTCTGACTTTCACCTATCAAAACGTTATTTTTTCAAATTTCAGTCGAAATCGTTAACGATCGATATTCAGGTGAGCGATAATGGTATGTGCTTGGACCAAACTCCATGACAGCCACGGTACAGCCTCCCTTTTCTGCACAGCCACAGCAGGGGAACTCCAAGGACACGACTCCCAATCAAACCCAAAACCCCAAAGATTCGAAAGCCCAAAAATGACAGGAGGGAGATTTCGAGCGGACTTCCGAAGCCTCATATCGCTAATATCCAGGCAAACAATTGTCCCGCACTTCAAAAATCAACTCGATCCCACCCCAGAGCAAATGCAAATGTGCTTCATATACAATTGAATATTCGCAGATAATAAATAAATAGCGCTGTCTTCGAATTGGAAATGTGTTTATTTATAGACAAACAGACTAAATGATAATGTCGAATGTTATGACTAGTGGTGGAGATAAGGTCGACTAAATATTTGTCAAAGATCATTGCAATTGCACAAAAAAACGGATAGTTTTGGAATTAGAAAAAATGCGAATGATTTGAGCAGAAATGTCCATGCGAGTATAAATATTTGAAAAAAAATGCAGAAGAAACTTTGATCAATGCGAAAGTAATGAATTCATCCTAGTTCCGTTACGCGAAAGGCGGATTCCAAACATCTTTCTGATAAACAATAGGTCCTCTAATTGGGTCTTGATGAACTTCGCCATACGATAGTTGAGTCTTGCGCCATGACACAACATAAAGGTTGGGGGCATCTCAAATAATTAATTACAGTATTTTTTTTTTTCGGAATAAGCCAACTTTCTTCTCCTTGATCTTCTTGCATGAAAACATGGTTCCTTTGTTGCCTATTGTTTGGGGGAGTCGACTGTTCGAGAATGATTGTCAACTGACGAATGTATTGAATTGCAAATTTCAGAGTGTCTACCTAAACTAGGAAATCTTCCAAATTTGCTAGATGAAAGACGAGGAACAATGTAACTCAAAGCATGCATTATTGTTAGCATCATCATGAAGAAATAAGAATCGGAGAAAATAGTGGTTTGAATATTGAGAAAATAGGATAAAGTGAATTCTCCATGATGTGAAAGTTATGTATTTCGAAAATTACTGAATAGAATGACCATACCTTTGATAGTTTCCGTTCAAGCGGAGTAAATGGCAGTCTTTCTCGCAATGAGTCAAATCCTTTGTTGATACTGTAATTCGTAGGTTTTATCGTAGATTTGGTTAGAGAAAAGCGCTGACTTATTCATCCGCCTCCGTTCCCGTTCATTAGCAGCTTTGCGTTGTGGGCCCGTGATGAAGAATTTCTTCCTTTTCGCATTCCGACCGAAATTTTCTTCGAGTGAGGTTAGATTTGAGGAATTGCTACTTGTAGACGACGAAGGTGAAACTGCAGAATATGTAGGAGGAAAATTCGAATAAAATTGATTTTCAGAAGTTTGATAATTTGTATAATTATTCTCATCCATGCTGAAATTTGCCAATTTATCAAAAATTAATAATAAAAAAATGAAAAAAATAGAATAGAAATCGATCTTTAAAATCAGGGCTGCGCGAAGTCGAAATCGAAGTAACTTCGAGCCTCGAAAAAAAATCTCGAAGTTTCGCGCAGTCCTGTTCAACGGGAAAAATATTCGCGAATAATGATCAAAGAAAAACGTTACGCTCACATGGCAATGCAGAAAGAATAGAGAAAAAAGACGGGAGAGTATTTTTTAAATTTGATAAGAGACTTTAAAGCTGCTTGATAAGCAAGGAATTGTGATTTGGAGGGAGCATTTAGAAGGACATCTTGTCACGCAGTTCTAATCTCCTTATTCAGAATGTTAAACGGGATAAATGGGGGCTTTTTTGAAAAAAGAAAATGATGAAAGATTTTGATCAACCATCATTAGAAAAATAACATCAAGCTTAAATTTAAAAGATAAAGAAGAAAGCTTCCCAATATAAATTCAATATGTAAAGAGTGTTAATAAACAAGATATAATTGACTTCAAGACTAACTTTGCGGTAGGAAATCTCGAATAGCTAAATTGTAAAGCGATATTTTCCGTACAAGGCAGAAGCAGATCAGCCAGATGCAAGCACATTAGGGCAGAAACAGGCAGACAAGAACAAAAAGCAAGAGGCTAACATTGTGTACTCCGAGGATTAAGTCGTTCCCGGCTCTTTAGCTGAGAAACGATATCCGCTCAGATCGATGACAGATTTGGGGGCCTAATACAGGACATAATCCAATAGATCTTACAATTAATTGAATGGAGGCCTTGTTTTAAAATGCAGAAAATATTAGATTAGATAATTTAGATTTCTAGAAGGACATTATGATAAGAGAATATTGTTCCTGAAACCTATCCTAGACTTCCCTCACATACCGCAGTAAACACAGGTTCTCAATCAAACTAAAACTCAACTAGACAATATTGATGTCGATTATTAGCCACGCCCAACTGCAGTTCATTTTTAGTAGTCATAGAATATAATAGCACCATTTAGCACTTCAAGTAGCATCGTCTAAAGTGCTGACCTGACTGCTAAATGAATGGATGCTCATTGCATTGTATTGTTGTGCAAGTGTTTTAGTGTCACTACTGCAGTCCACTCGAAATCACGTAATACCTAACACATTAGTCCACCATCTACTCGCACAGTTCAAGTATCATCAGACACCTAGGGAGGACGATCGTCAGAAGCCCTTTGCGATCTACCTCCAATAGTTTATTTTCGCCTGGTGAAAATGCTTCCTAGATCTGGGTATAATTAATATTTTAAACCACTAATTGAATACTTTGTCATATTTCAAGAAATTTTTCATTGCGATACGATAATAAGTATGCGTTGAAAGACTTTGGAATTAATTAACAGATTCTAACTAATTTCATGATCATTATGATGACACTAAATAGGAAATTAAGTCATTGAAGGCAGCAATATTTCACCTATAACAAATAATGTCTACGAGGATAACTAAATTCTAGGAGTAAGTTATTCTTGTGGATTTCTGGATATGAGGATTATAATGCAAGATTATTGTCATAATTGATGTAGGTATCTGGAAGTCACGTAATATCTTGAAGTACAGGGTGTTTCAACTAGATTGACAAACTTTGTCACAAAGACAAGTTTGCTAATTTACTTGAAATATCCGGTAGTAACATGATAAATAGAAAAGAATCGTATCCGGAATTTCCAAATTGCAAAGTTCTAGAGATCCTTTTTGTTTTCTTCGAGATTTTTCTTCTCTTTGCTGCTCAATTTTTCGAGGCACTCTTTGTGGAGATTCAATAAATCAAACGCCATTATGCAATTATCCTAAATTTCCCTGTAAAATAAATGAAATTCATGAAATTGGCAACATAAAGACTCAAATGACTGAGTCAAAAGGAAGGTCTATCTTCGTGAGCAAATTATTCGTGAAGATAAATCTAACAAATATTTTTCTTGGAAGCTTTTAAAAATGAAAAGGGTAAACCATAAATCGCCAACCTCGTTGAACACGAACGGGACGGCCCGTCTGTTCTCGTTGACTACGGGTCTTCTGAGTACCTCCTTTGCATCCTTGAACACACAGACAGTCGGCAACTGCCGAGAGGAGGGGTGCGAATTCACTCGGAATCTCTCGCCTTCTTTCGCCCAGCGAGACACGTCCAGCTTGCCGAACTTCAAATTCGGCAGAGTGAATCTGGAAGAAGAGGAAAATGTTTATAAAATCATTTTATTGGACTCGCTGGATTTATCATCGGCTTTTAAGGTGAGAGAATGTGCGAGGAGAATAAAAAAAAGCCACTGGCAAATCCAGGGGGCCTTTTTATTGGTCATGAGCAGGTAAGAATTTCTTCAATGTCATCTAGATCAGAAGAGAGACAAATTTGCTAGCTTTAAAATCGATGTCGATCGCGATAATTTCTTTGTCTCTGATTTGGATGTTGAGATACTTGAATAAATGTAAAAGTAGATGCAAATTCTTCGAGTTGATTATTTTGACCACTACTCAAAAATCTATAAATTCCTTACTTTTCACTTAGCTGCGAGAAGACGGGGGAGGAATGTCTGCATTCAGAACTCCAAGTTGTGTAGAACTGAATCACCCATGTTGTCCTGCGATCTGTTGCTAGTGTATCCTGAATTTTAAGCCATTGAAATTTGTTGTGAGATGTTTTATGATATTTCTAGAAATCAATATTTAATATTTTCCCAAAATCCCATGAGTTTCATATTCCATGATTATAACTTTCATGTCACTTAGACTTCCCGACGTATTTATTAGTCTGTGAAATATTATATAAGCTCAATATTGTTTTCTCTTAGGACTCCTCTCACTCTAAACTTCCTTGCTTTTGCTTATTACCACGCTCGTTATATTCGCGGAGTAGAATTGAAATGTCGACTTACAAAGAGTTCCGTATTGTTGAAATAGGTGACCTTCTCCGGTCCGCTGTAGGCGGGCTCAGGAACGAGGACAGTCACAACTGAAAACAGACATTTTGAAGAATAATGAGTGTGGGATGACGGACCGATCATAAGGAAGAGATAGACGATTCCAGCGATCACATCCACTCGCAGAAATAGGAAAATGTTCGCTATCTGAAATTGGTATTTTTCTTGGAATCAAACTAGACTCTTGCAGAAATTCTGTCTTCTCTGGCATGCATACGTCTGAGAATTACGCCAATTTCTTCGTTTGTTTTTTTTTTCTCGAAACTCAACATTAGTCATTCTTTCAATTTCGGAAAGCAGAATGAAAAATATTTTCATGGACAGAATTCTCCAAATTCAACGATTCTTGGATCTGTAAACGCCTCGTCCCTCAGATGCGAATATTTTTTTCCTTCTTTGAAGAAATCCGTTCATGAAAAGAAATCATTGAACTTTTCAAAATCTGTCATGCAGAAATAAGAAATTCCCTGAAAATCAATTTGATACCTTGGAAAACAGGAAGATGTTGTTGACGTAGTGCCGCCAATTCGTGGTTTTGCGTCCTTTGACTAGAATGATCACTGCCAGGAAGAGCAGAATCTCGCGTTCGCGCTGAAATTGAACGAAAAAGAATTTTCACTTGTTCATTAAAACTTCTTACACTTGTCACGGTGCACTCGCCATTCTCCTCAGGCACCAAGATCATTTCGCAAAGCTGGGGAATTCCCTGGAAAAAAAATTAATAAAAAAAATGATGAAAGAAGTGATGTGGAAAAGTTGGAAGGATTTTACCCTAACGATGAGGAAAGCGATCGACAGAACGACATTGGCCAGATGATAGAGAGTGGCTGCCTGTCGGGCTTCAATCAGGAACGAGGAGAATAGCATCGAAAATCACAAAACGCGGATTCTGAAGCAAACACGATCGGGGAAAATCCGACGGAATTAAGAAGCTACTTTGCTGATGCGTAAATTCGAAAAAACGCGTTGCGTAAAAAGAGCCAGCTCCATTATTTCCTCAGGTGTTTGTAATTTTTCAAAATTTTCCCTATTTCAGCCCGGAAGATGCTGTCAGCCCGCTGTCTGGTGGCCCGCACCCTCGTCCGGCAGCGTCTCCACTCGAATTCGACTCGCTTTTTGCCCGCAATCGCCTCAAATCCGTGCACGTCGGGCCAGCAAATTCAACTTCTGCCGAAAAGGTTATAATTTCCCCTTTCATTTTTTTCAAACTTTTCTTCTGAAATAATAAATCCGAAATCTTGTCGAATAAAAATCCTGGAACAGGAGTCGTTTTTGAGAAAAAAAAAGTTGGTGAATGATTGAATTTCAGTCAGTTCCACAATTCCTTCCATTTGTGCGGCAACACGCAGCGTCATGAATTCCAAGCAGAAACCAAGAATCTCATGGACATCGTCGCCAAGTCGCTCTACTCCAACAGCGAGGTACGTCGAATCAGTAACCATATAAAAGATCATTATGGCCTTGATACTCAATAAAATTCAGAAATAATTCATTTCTGCTGCCAATTTAAACTTTTTTTTCAATTTTATTTCATCTCAACAGCGTGTTTTTGATTATCTGCCTTTCCTTATTCACTAATTTGCAGGTGTTTGTCCGCGAACTGATTTCGAATGCCTCGGATGCTCTGGAGAAGAGACGATTCGTCGAACTGTCAGGGAATGCGGTTGAAGGGCCGAGTGAAATCAGAATAACTACTGATAAGGTATTTTTGAAGATGAACTCTAAAACGGAAAGAATGATTTGCAGGCCCGTCGGATTATCACTTTCGAAGATAGCGGCATTGGAATGGACAGGGACGATTTGATCAGTTGCCTTGGAACTATTGCTAAATCGGGTAGCAAGGAGTTCATCGAGAAGGTATACTTTTCTCCAAACTTCATATCTAATTATTTGAATTTATATGCAGAGAAACCAAAGTTGAACTTTTGTCAAGAATATTTTCAATAGATAAATATGTTTAGCACAAGGACAATGCCGAAGCAGTGATCGGTCAGTTCGGTGTCGGATTCTACTCTGCATTTATGGTGGCTGATTCCGTGACTGTTGAGACCAGAAAGATTGGAACCGATTCGAATCAGGGACTCAAATGGCATTGGAATGGGTGAGTCTTATTCATTTCCGAAAAAATGGTCTGATGAAAAAATCCAAGAATATAGAATAAAAAAGGTTTCTAACATTGTCATGTTCTCATGTTTGCAACTATATTACTTTCAGTGAGAACTCGTATGAGATTTCGGAAGTCGACGGACTGTCAACAGGCACGAAAATCACACTCCATCTCAAGGCTGGAGACGCTGCTGAGTACGGAGACGAGGCGAAAATCAAGGATGTGAGAATTTAGGTGCATTTTTGGAGGAAAAAGATCTTTCTTCAGGTGATTAACAAATACTCCTACTTCGTCTCGCAGCCGATTCTGATCAATGGGGAGAGAATCAACAATCTGAATGCGATTTGGACCATGAATCCCAAAGAAGTCACCAAGGAGATGCACGAGACTTTCTTCAAGTAAGCTTCTCTTATTCTTTATCCGGGAAAAGTCAATTCACCCTATTTGATTTTTATGTCTTTATCGAAGTTCTTTTTCGAAAATTTTCCTGATCCTATTTTGAAGAAGCGTGTTTCAGGCAATTGCTGAAATCTCAGAAGAAGCACGAAATGATCCAGCGAGCCGACTACACCATCCATTTCCATGTAAGGATAAACTTGGCTTTTCCAATCAAATCAAACGAATCCAGACCGAGACGCCTATCTCGATCCGTGCAGTGGTCTACATCCCCCATTTGCATTTCAACCAATTCACCTTCCTCGCCACTCAAAAAGAGTGTGGTCTGTCTCTCTATGCAAGGAGGGTTCTCATCAAGCCTAATGCCGAGGAACTCATTCCACAGTAAGTCGTCGTCTATTTGAAATTGTAAAGTGCTAACACATATCGGATGAGATTAGCATTGTCAATTTATGAAACTGTTCACACTAAGCATTATGAATAATGAAAATGTTGATTTTGACATGAAAGGCTGTGAAAATAGTTCGGTGTGAAAGAAGAATGTCTTTGCCATTTTGTATCTAGACCTTCACTAAGCTTAAAAGATTATCCTACACTTTTTAGCTTCCTTCGCTTCGCCATTGGTATTGTAGACTCGGAAGACATCCCTCTGAATCTGAGCAGAGAAATGCTCCAGAACAATCCTCTTCTCAGGTTTGAAATCGGCATTTACGAGATATTTACGTTCATTTTCAGAAAGATCAGCAAAATCCTGACCGACAAAATTCTCTCGTTCCTGCAGTCAGAAATGAAGAAGGACCCGATCAAATACTCGGAATTCTACAAGAATTTCAGTCTCTACATCAAGGAAGGAGTCATCACTGATGTGGAACAGAGTTCAAGGGTAAGGTTTTTTCTTCTATTTAAAAATGGTAGTTTCAAGGTATCATGTGCTGAAAAGAATAACATAGAATCGGATAGGCCCTGCTTGAAATTTAGAAATCGTATAGAAATTAAAAAAAAAGAAAAGTGAAATGAATTATTTCGCGACAGATCGCATAAATTATTTTTTCAGGAAGAAATCGCCAAACTTCTTCTGTTTGAATCCTCGAACAAGAAGCCCGGAGAGTTGACGAGTTTGTCAGATTACGTGAAGCGGATGCAGGAAGGACAGAAGGAGATTTACTACATGTTCGCTACAAGGTAGGAACATTTTTTTGTTGTTGCATTTTTTCAAGTTTGAATTCAGCCGCCAGCTTGCTGAATCGTCCCCATATTTCGAAATTATCAAATCCAAAAATCGGGAAGTTCTGTTCATCTACGATCCGGCTGACGAGGTTATTTTGGGAGAATTTTAAAAAATTGAAAAACTCATTGTTTGCTATATTTTCCAATTTCCTTTCACTTCCTGTCTTGGTTCGAAATGAAAATCATATATAACTTTCTGCAGGATTACTCGTTTAAAGCATTTTGGCCTGTGTCTATTTCTCGGAAAATTCGAAATAGCGATACGTTGAGTAGCGCATATTTTTCATTAGAGTAAACGAAAAACCCTAGATTTGAATTTTTTATTTTAAAAAAATGCTCTTATTCAAATTCCTTTCCTAATTTAGGTAGTGATGCTCTCGCTCAACCAATTCAACATGCGAACGCTCGTTGCAGTGGAGAAATGGGCTCAGCAAGAAGCGGACAAACCCGACGAGAAGAAGGCCGAGTCTGAATTCCGAGATGTCGACAGGAAGGAACTGCTCGATTACATCAAGGAGACTCTTGGCTCTGTCAAGGTAAAAATTCGACAATTGCATTTTTTAAAAATCTTTTTAGCTGATAACATCTTTATAATTTTTTCATCTAGAGCAGTCCTCTCAAACTCTATCTACAAATTAGACTGCAGAAAAATAGCTATCATATTGAGAGGAAAAAGTCATTTCTTTATTTTTTTTGAAGAGATGCACTATTTTTAAGCGGCTCGAGTTTGGAGAAGTCTGATCTAGAAATGACATTGAAAAAGAATGCAAATTATTCAGTCTGATATTTTCAGGTGCACGATATTTCCGGCAACCATCGCCCGAGTGAGCACCCAATGATGGTGACAGTCAAGGAAATGGGCGCCGCTAGACACTTCTTGAGGACTGGCGAAATCAAGGACATGGAACATTTGGTAGATTTTTTAAAATTTTATAATTTTATGATTTGTTTCAGGTCTACTTCCAACCCCATGTGCACATCAATTTGACCCATCCACTTATCAAGAGTCTCAACAAAATGAGGAGAGGAACTCAGAAGGAAACTGCACAGCTTCTTATTGAGCAGGTAAATTATTGTTTTTTTATAACGTTAAAAGTTTATGTCTTCTTTACAAATGAAATTGATGCGCATTCAAATTTCGATATTTTGTGGAAGTATAAAAGGAGAAAACAACACTTTTTATAGTAAAAAATAAGTTCCTAAAATTCAGTTGTACGACAACGCCCTGATAACTGCGGGTCTGATCAAAGACACGAGTCGAATGATCCCTCGACTGAACAAGCTGCTCACTGAGATGGCCGATGGAAGTGGGAAGAGTCAGATCCTTACTCCTTAAGTTCAGGCAATTAGAAAAGTTATTTGAATTAGGATAAAAATTAGGAAAATTTAGACCCATTTTGTTGTTGTTTTGACATTTGATTCGATTGTTGAGTTTCATTCTTATCCAGAAAAGAGCATCTTCATTCGCGATACGTGTAATCGAAATCTTTAATGAATGATGATTTTATCAATAAAGTGATCATTTTATTGTTTCATTGGTTTTATTGAAAGCGGTGGTTTTGAACCATGAGATATCTTTTGCAGAGTTTTGAAAAGTTGTATAAATTCAATTTTTACAGAAAAATGCAGAACATAATCGACATATACCTGGACATGCCGCCCGTGACGAGGACTTACACCACGGCTTGCGTCCTTACCACTCTCGCTGTTGTAAACATTTTTTGTTAAATTATCTTATTTCATGAGGGAAACTAATTTTTACCAAACATTTTCTGCGGCTTTTGAAATGCTTTTTTCGCTTTCCTTCTTCATCTACGATATTTCACTCTAAACTGAACTTTTCAAAGTGGATATTTCAGTCTTGGACCATAACGAATAATCTTTTTTCTCTAAATTGATTCGTTTCAGCAACTGGACTTCGTGAATGCGTTCCAGCTGTATTTCAATTGGGAGCTGATTATCCGTAAATATCAGGTATATTTTCTTTTTTTTTGCTTTTAAAGATTTTTGATTTGTTCTATTCAGTTCTGGCGGTTGCTGACGTCGTTCTGTTTCTTCGGTACATTCGGATTCAGTTTCCTGTTCAATATGATCTTCACACATCGCTACTGCCTCATGCTAGAGGAGGGCTCGTTCAGAGGCCGACGAGCTGATTTCATCTACATGTTCATTTTCGGGGCTGTTTTGACGGTAAGAGGCTTCTCAATAAAATGATCCGAGATTAATATTTTCCATACATGCAATTTCTTCAATTATGGCTTCTAAGAATTACCATGCAATGCTTAATACTTATCCAGTTCTTCTTTTAAATATCCAAACTCGAATCCATTTTTAATCCTCATAGTCTGATTATCTTTCAGATTTAGTGGGTTGAAATTCGGTTGCTATGATTAGACTACGAATAAGTGGTTGGTGGACAAATGGCAGCTACAAATATTGTCGTTAACCATATTTACTTCTCAAAGCCTCCACTTGTTAATTTACTTGCTGCGATAAATTTACAAATACCTGAATTTCTAATACTTCTTCTATTTCAGATTATTGGTGGCATTTTCGTGCAGATGGTATTTCTCGGTCAGGCCTTCACGGTCATGCTCGTTTATGTCTGGAGCAGAAGAAATCCACACATTCAGGTTATTTTAGTCTTTTTTAATCTGAGTTTTTACTAAAATAATATGACCTTTCATCAACACGGAGTTAATCCAAAGAATGAGAAAAAAACATTGATTGGATAAAGAAATAATATGATGCTCTCGCCGAATTTTCCTTTCTCATCGTTAAATTACCCACTTTCAGATGAACTTCTTCGGAATTTTGTCATTCACAGCCCCCTATCTTCCGTTCGTGCTGCTTCTCTTCTCGCTGCTTCTGGGAAACAACGCGGTCGTCGATTTTATGGGTGAGTATATCAAGTTTATCTATCAAGAAGAATAGATTTTGACTGCGTAAACATTCCTCCCAAAACGGGAAAAGAAAAAAAAAACAACGAGAAATAGTGATTGGGAGGAAAGTTTACGCAGCCTAGATTTTCGGTAATTCGAAAAGTCGGAACAGATAATTAGAGATAACACAGAGGATGAGATAGGAAAGAAAGAAATTGTGGAGATAAATACTTTCAAACATTTCTAAGTTGCCAGTTTTTTTTAAATTTATTTTATGCTGATTAGCTTTCTAGTCGACGTTACTGAAAGATCGATTGTCTAAATTAGCCTCTGACAAAGTCGAATTCGATTCATTTTCAGGAATTGCATGCGGCCATTTGTACTACTTCCTGGAGGATGTGTTCCCGAACGAGCAGCACGGCCGTCGTCTGCTGAAGACGCCCCGACTGCTGGTCTGGTTGTTCGACGACCCTCCCCTGCCCTCGGTGCCTGAAGAGGAACGGGCGGGTGGATTCAATTGGGGAGGGGGTGCCGAGGGAGTGGGCAATCAGATTGGGAATGAGAACGAGAATGGAAATGCGAATGAGCACAGGTAAGCCAATTCGACGCAGGGAATTTGACACACCGCAATCTTGCCTTTCATCTCAAGTCATTTGAACGTTCTGGATAATTATTAGGATTTTTAAACTTCATCTTAGTGATTCGAAAATAATGTGAATTTTTGACAACAAGACATGGAATGATAAGCTATGAAATGTTGGCAAAGTAAAGTTAGGTTAGCTAAAAAAAAGAGACTTGCCTTATTGTGAAAAGTCATGCTATTTTCGAATTACCTCGCCTCTAAAACAAATTCATTTATGTCAATCAGAATAATCATATCTCCCTTGAAAACTTCCATTTGGAAAGTTATTTACAAAAATGGTAAATTCAGTTTCTGAAAAAGAATAACTTTTCAAGTTAGAGTTATCGATAGAATTTTCAATCAACTGTTTCTTCCAAGCAAATCATCCAAATCCAAGATATCTGTGATATTATCAGTTTTTTGTAAGAAAATGAAGACTATGTCTTGATTTTCAACTTGTGTTTTTTTAAATTTTATTTCGGGAACTTGAAGTGCTGTGTAGAGGGTGTTTATTTATGAAATTAATGAAAAATTGACTAAATTCAATGATGCAATTTTATTTATTACCGCAAAGACTGAAGATGACTTATTTTGATTTGCCGATTGCCATTGAAGACAATAATAAAGAGATTTATTGGGGATTGATCGAAGTGTACCTGGCTGCAGACTGAGTTCGGACAAGTGACTCAGAAATCTGACACGAAGAAATTAACCGTTATCTGAAAAAAATAAAAATGTGAAGAGATATACTAATAATATTCTGACATAATAACTATTGGAAGAAAGATCGAATAGCTTTTCAAAAATGAGACAGATCCCACAAATCATATACTATTTGATAGAGCATGAAAAAATACAGAGAATACAAAATGACCCAAATACCCATTTTCCAAATATCCTAACCTGAGATGGTGAGATTGGTTAATTTCGAAGATAACTTTGACTTTACTACTCTACTACAGTTTATATATAATTTTATCTCTGAAAAGCGAGTGAAATTCTTTGATTTCAGCTGAGTGCAATCAAGAACGCGACAAGGAATGGAACGGAATACGATTCCTCTTCTGCTTCAGCCATTTGATAACGATGAAACAATGCATTAGTATTCTCAATAAGAGTTTCATTGATTTCATATTGTGACACCATATAATATCAGACAAAAAATATATAGAAAATTGTTAAAGATCGATTTGTCAGAAAATAAGAAATGGTGTGATAGTAGAAATCTAACTATGAGATACATATGTGTCGAGCTAGTCATAATTGAAGATGAGACAGACTACATGGATATTTATGATGAGAATTCTTACGAACCTTTGGATATTACTCTATAAGGCTTAGTTCATAGTTCGCGGGCTTTTTTGGAAAATAGTACGACCCAGACACAAAAAGCTCGCGAACCACGTCCTTCAATCCGCTGTGAGGAAAAACATTTGTTGCACTCTGTAGATTTCTAATTTTCGATTTTCCACTTGAAATTATGCGTTGATTTCTTTATATCGAAAATTCGTGTGATTCAGTTGGGTTTTTAGTAATTTAGCTTTAGCAAGATTTCTGTTTCTTCAATTGTATTTGATGAAGAAAGTTATGTCAACTAGATTAGTTATTCACAATAGTCCTTACAAATTGAAAACATTTCTCTTAATAACTATAGAGTTGACAACTAATTGAGATGCAACAATCTAAGCTATGACAGAATGAGTTCCTAATAAGTATATTTTGTTATTCTTATCGAAAACTATTTTAAAGAGTGTTTATTTCAGTTACAATTATCCCTCATTACTTTTGAATGTTTTCGAGAGTTGTCTTTATCATTTTTATTGAAATTTTTAATTTCTAATAATAGTCGAATAAAGATAAAATTCATAAAATATAATATGCCAAATAAAAGGGCTACATGGCATTAAACTGCATTATTCCAATTTTAGTGTTCTGACTTCTCGCCATTTATTCGTTTGTGGGTCGTATTCTTCAATAGCATCACAGAAGTTTATCGGATAGTATAAACCATCACTTCTTTTCTCAGTATTTTGAAATCTAAGTTAACAAATATTTCATACAAAGATATGCAAAATCTCAGCTCACCCTCCGATTGCATACCATTTCCCGTTATTGACAACAAGCGAATGATTCCATCTTGTATAATTCATATCAGCGATTCGAAAAACTCGACTGCCAACTGGAGCTGAGGGATCGAAACACAGACAGGATTTTAATACATCACCATTACTAAATATATAATGATACATTATTTATCATACAAAATCAACGACATCCATCCTCCAGTTATGTAAATTTTTCCATTTAGCGATGCAATTCCAAATAAACTTATTTTTTAGAAGCTTTCCGATTTTAATCCATTCCCGTTCATCGTCTGATAATCGATATATCTTATTATTAAAAATTCCACCAATAACTGAAATCCATAATTACAATAATGAGTGTGCTATAATGTGACCGTATAAAATTTCATCGCATATTATTGTTTGAGCACGACTAATTGGAAGAGGAAATGTAGGTCCTGTTTGCCATTTTCCATCTATTAAAACCTGAATAAATTATTTCATGGATTTTCATTCGATCTTCTTACATCAACTCGATTCGTATCTTCTCCTATTTTAGAATCATATCCACCCAAATAATACAATTTGTCTTTGAAATAAGCCACAGATGCACCTACACGCCATTCAGGAGGATCTGGACCTGTAAAATTCTTTGAATCGATCATTCATGGATTTGTTGATAAGACCTCTTGAAATTCGTTGAGTATTCAATTCATATATTTCAAATGATTTATTTCTGTCGTTAATCCCAAAAATCTGAAATCTGGGAAATTATTCAAAATAACGAACATAAGAGTTTACTTTATTCTGTGTAGTTGCTACTTGATATGGCAGATACCAATTGTGGAATTTTGCAATATTTTCGACTGAAAAGTTATCAGAATTGAACAAGCCTATTCTTCCTTCATATTGACCATTCTTTGAATATAAATCTAAATTATTATGAATCGTTTCAAAGTCTCTTACTTAGTTTTCAACATAATTTCTTACAGTAAAACAAAATTTTCTGCGAATTATTGAATGAATTCGCTCCACCAATTTGCAAATTATTGATATTTCGGACTAATTCATTCATTGTATTGTTAATCAATGGCATTGCGTTTCCTTTCTGAAATTATCACTTCCATTTTAGTAATGAATTATTTATCTTCAAACCTCCAAAGCATTTGCGATAATCGCAGCTCCATAAGCTACAGCTTCGTCTGGATTTATATCGAATTTCAACTTATTCCTTCCGAATTTGTCTGCTAGTTTTTGCTGTAGAAAAGGAATTCTGGTCATTCCCCCAACCAAAATCTAAAAAGTAAATAAGGATGCAAAAAGTAATCAAAAGAAATGATAAATATACCACATGATCGATTTGTGATGTCTTTAATTGTGCTGTATTCAGTACATTATCCACCTGATGCATAGCCTTGTTGTACAATTTATTGCATAGTTCGTTCAACTTATTCGAGGTCATGGCAACGTTTAGATCTAATTCATCGTTTATGTCGATCTAAAAATAAACCATGATGTAAAAATTCCGATGATTAGCTTTACATGGATATTGTATGACGAAAGATTGAAAGAAAGGGCTTCCTTTCCTTCTTTACAAGCAGCGCGAAGTCGTTTTATCAGTTTTGGCTTTTTATAAATATCATAATTCGACGACGATTTAGCAAACTCTTCAATGGAATATTTCATTATCTTTCCATCAAAATCTTGCCCACCTAAGTTAATCATATGTTTAAAACTTCTATTGATCCATTTTACCTAATTGAGTATCTCCACCAACAGCCTTTACTTCGAGATTTTTGTCTTTAATCTCAGCGATACTTATGTCAAGAGTGCCTGAGAATTTCTTATAATTTCTCATTAAAATACTACAAACCAACCTCCTCCGAAATCGAAGATCAAAAGTTTAGAATTCTCGAATTTCTTTTTGTGATTGTAAGCGATTGCAGCCGAAGTGGGCTCTTCCAGCAAATATTTCAACTCGAGTCCGGCCAATTTAACGGCTCTTTTTGTTGCTTCAATTTGGTCAGAATTGAATAGAGCAGGCACTGTGACAACTGCACCGGTCACTTTTGTCGAGAGATGTTTCTGCATCAAATTGCTTTTAAAAGGGATTTTCTACAAGCCTAACCTCAGCATTTGCTTTCAATTTCTTCAAGATCTCAGCAGAAACTTCTTCCGGTTTAAGAAACTTCTCCTTAGAAGTTCCCTTGTTCAAAACATAGCCAGCTTTACTCTAAACATATCACTCTAAAATGAATTCTAACAATTTTACATTTCTCGTGTCAACGTTAAAAGTCCATAACTGTCGACTCTCAGCGTTCGGCAAATCATGCAAGAATTTCCAGCCAATTAGTCTTTTTGAATCTTCAATGATTCTTTATTTTTACGATTTTATTCCCTCTAACCATATAGAATATTCGTTACGTCTGTGTTGCACATTAGGGCAGGATTCCCAGAGAGAATTTCTGGTTCACAGTATGCAACTACTGAAGGCATCGTAGGTTTCCCTGAATATGACGAAATCCAAATAAAGAATCATTCATGAAAATTTCTTATCCAATAGTCCCGTAATCGATGAATTTTTGAATAAACTTTTCATTTACCATCTTCATTAATGATTGCAACAGGTTTGCCATCCTCGATGACAGAAACACAGGAATATGTCGTGCCCAAGTCGATGCCGATATAGACCATTTTTATTCTTTAATTTTTAAATTAAAATTATTTTATGACACATTTCAAGTATTCGTACTCAAATGAATAAAAATCATAATCCATTAGGATCAAGCTTCATATTGATTATATAGATTGTTTCCTTCAAATGAGGTTGTAAATTTAAATTAAAACATTTTTACATTGATATTTAGAATTAACAAGAACGGAAATTAAGGCCTGTCGTAAAGGACGCCCACTTTTTAGAGAGCGCTCAACTTTGAAAAGTGGGCGTCCTTTACAAAGGGCGTCCGGGCGTCCTTTACGACAGGCCGAAATTAATAATGGCAGAACGATAAAATAAATTTAGCAAATATTGAAAGGTATTGAACTGAAAATAAATGGATTGATGTCATGAAAATGATAAAGAAATGTCTCATCATCAAATCAGATAGTGAACGAGAGATTGACTGAGAAGAAAATACAATAGCTATTTTAGTGAAACATCGAGAAAATAAGAAAAATACACTAACATTGATGCTGCTGACGAACAATATTATGTTTTGAGTACATTCGACAACTGTTCATAAGAAATTGATTAACTATTTCTGGTATATATTTTGAAAACAATTACTTTGAAATTACTATAAAATAAATATTGAATTTGGTTACAGAATTTTTGAAATACAATACTTCAAAGAATATTTTTTTCAGTATCTTTATTGGATGTCTTCGAGAGTTGTCTGTATCATGTGCATTCAAATTAAATTATTATTTCACTTTTTATTGAATCAAATTTCTATATGAAATCTGAGATTTTTATAATCAGGCTTTATTTTATGTTAATTTTCCGACTTCTCGCCATTTATTCGTTTGTGGATCGTATTCTTCAATAGCGTCACAGAAGTTCATCGCATAGTGACTATCACTTCTTTTCTCAGTATCTTGAAATCTAAGTCAACAAATATTTCATATAAAGATATGCAAAATCTCAGCTCACCCTCCGATTGCATACAACTTCCCGTTAGCGACAATAAGCGAATGATGATGTCTTGCATAATTCATATCAGCGATTTTAGAAACTCGACTGTTAACAGAAGCTGAGGGATCGAAACACAGGCAGGATTTTAATGCATTAGGATATCTAAAGGTATAATGATAGATTATTTATCATACAAAATTAACGACTTCTTTCCTCCAGTTATGTAAATTGTTCCATTTAGTGATACAATCCCGAAATCAATTCGTTCTTCTGGAATCTTTCCAGTTTCAATCCATTCCCGTTCATCGTCTGATAATCGATATATCTTTCGGCTATTTATTCCATCAATAACTGAATATACATAATTACAATAATGAATATGCTATAATGTGACCGTATAACATTTCATTGTATGTTATTGCTTGAGCAGAACCAATTGAAATAGGAAAAGCAGGTCCTATTTGCCATTTCCCATCTATTAAAACCTGAATTAATTATTTCATGGACTTTTATTCAACCTTCTTACATTAACTCGATTCGTATTTTGATGTGTTTTAGGATCCTGTCCACCCAAATAATACAATTTATCTTTGAAATAAGCCACAGATGCCCATTTACGCCATTCAGGAGGATCTGGGCCTGTAAAATTCTTTGAATCGATTATTCATAGATTTGTTGATAAGACCTCTTGAAATTTGTCGAGTATTCAAGTCATATATTTCAAATGAATCATACGCGTCGTTAATTCCAAAAATCTGAAATTTGAGAAAGTATTCAAAATAACGAACATAAGAATTTACTTTATTCTGCGTAGTTGCTGCTTGAAATGGCCAATACCAATTGTGGAATTGTGCAATCTCTTCGACTGAGGAGGTAGATGAATTGAACAAGCATATTCTATTTCTAATCAATAGCATTACGTCTTGTTTCTGAAATTATTACTTTCATTTTAGCAATGAATTGTTTATTTTCAAAATGCAAAAAACGACATTTTGGATCACACTCATCAAACCCTTCAACAGTTTATGATGGGATTGAAGCATTGCGGTAATTTTTAGACGGGAGTCATGCATGAGGAGGCCCTGTCGAACCGGTTTTGTGTTAATTATTATATTCTGCATTCAAACTTGCCGATTCACACGGATAAGTGCGGATATACATAAATTAAGCTGAGCAATAATATTTGTAAAATCAAATAATAAACTAACCAATAACGGAGCTCTGCCATCAGCCAAATCAGACTTGATAATACCACCTGGTGATGAATTACTTTCGGGTTTGTTAAGTGGTGCTTTCTCCTAGAATTATTGCAAGTAATGTCGATAATCATGTGATTATTAAATTACCTCTGGATTTACATTTTTATATTGAAACCATTTGAGGACAACATTATTATCATAGAGACTTAGCAATCTCAAGTACTCGTGTTCTACATGTTTGTCCCTAAGGCTGGCATTGAATGACATCGCTTGAATTTTTTTTATCTAATTCTTTGATCTAAAATCAATTTTTTGTTGGAAAATTTACGACAATAATTATCTTGTTTATATTTTTTATTATAACAATACAAATATTGAATTCGAATAATTTTACTAATATATTAGGAATTTAATGACTAAACTACTTACTTTTGTAGTTGTAAGCTCATCTTCATTTAAATTAATCGTGTTATAGAATCTATTATTTTCTTTAATTATAGAATCAAACATAAGATCAAACATCCTCATTTGTTCTTCCTTAATTAAGTATCTTTAGGATAATTTATCTATTTACACCACGAACCAATTGATGAGCCATTACTTCTGGACTAATTGATTTACCAATTTGACTGGTTATCAATTCTTCAGCAATAGGTTTAATTTCTTCTCTTATTTTTGCATCAGATTCATTTCTATCAGTGATATCCCATATCTTAATGAGTACGATTATTACTGATTGTCAGGAGTATTTTCAGCGTAAAAATTCTTTCACTATAATGAAATATTAAAACTTCTCCATTGCATTGTAAAATCTGCTCATGATCATATTTTAACTTTTTTCTTTAATAAAATATACTTTCCTTACTTGTTTGAACAAATCCATTTGATGTTGCGGTAATCGTGAATTCATCGCATATTCATGGGCCAAATCTATTTATAAAAAAGAATAGTAATTATTCTAATTTTATATAATATAATTAAATACCTCGAGCAATATCAGAAATTTTTCCAGCTTTTATTTGATAAATATATTCAATTGATATCCAAAGAAAGACGATAATTTTAGGAAATAGTAGCATTCTCTTAAGCTCTAACAATATTTTAATTTAAGAAAATAAAACAATTCTAAAATATCATATTATAAATTTAATTATATGAGTGTAGGATCTATTCACTTACATCATGTAGGGCAATTATGGTCGTAGTATGTAAAAGATTTTATCACAATTTAGAGATATTAACTGAAATAGAAAAAAGTCACAATATTTATTAGGAATATAAACACAATAATAAAAATTTTTGTATATTAGTTACCTGAAATATATGCTACTAATATGAATGAGCGTCACATTACTAATGGTCGCATTAGTTTTCAAGTGTACCGATTTTCAAATCAGATAATAATCTTTATATGAGAGTAGAATATACTACTAAATTTCAAAAGAGACGCATTAGTGCATTATAAACATATTTGTTGAATGCACTCAATAACTTATAATAGCAGTTTTTGCTATAAGCCTGATTAGCCCATCAGATTTTGAGAAAAATACTTTTATGACTGTCTTCACAACGGGAATATCACTTGCGTCCTCTAACTATATGGAGTGAATTTTAAAATTTACACCTTCTTGTTTATTTCTGTTCGGAAGCGTTTTTGAGAAAAATATTCAACTACATTTTTAATATACTCGAGTAGAGATAAATGAAAATGAACGATCTGTCCATTTACAATATAAAATATAAATAGTAGCGGGCATAAATACCTAACATAATGCTAATTTCGACTATTTTTAAGTCAAAATTTTCTGAAACAATTTTTAAAATCTCCATAGTCGATTTGTATAATTGGTATGAAAATTGAAATTTAAAAAAGGGTGACTACATTCTTATATAGTAGAAATAATTTGTGTGTATGCCATTGCGCACAAAACTTTTTTGTGCGCAATGACCGTTCCCCTCAGAATGACTTTTGAAATTTGACCACTGGACCTAAACTTGAAAATGTCGGAAAAAACCCGAATTTATGATTCTCAGGTCAAATATAGGTAGAGAACACTCAAATACCCCTTCAAAACGAATTTGAAGTTTCGGGTCCGACCTCTTCCTTGAGATTGTCGAGAATTACAAAGACTGTTTTAAGATTAAGGAATCTCCAGTTTGTTGGCAGTGAAAATGCAGAGTACTGCCAATATTCTAGATACTCTCACAATCGTCTCGTTCACTCACTTTCTTTGGATGATTTGGAACTCCGTTGCTGGTCTTCGCCTCGACATTTGTCTGTTTCGCATCGATCTCTGCCATTTCTGCTCGCGCATCACAAGAAATGACATCCTTTCACTCTTTGACAGAATGCATTCTAATTCTGACGCATTAAGGCATTTATTACTATGACGAGAATTACAAGAGATGAGATTTGATGATGATGAGAGAGGGGGCTGATGTTAAATTTAATTAAGAATGAGGCATTTCGGATGGTAGATGTGGCGCGATGAGTAGGCAGAGTCTAAACAATTAGGAAGGGTCATTCTATCTGGTGATTTGTAATTTCATAAATGTAGCAAGGAATAGTTAAAGGTGGCGAATTAGCATACATTATGACAAACAAATTGGTTCCTTTTGACCTCGATAGAACTATCCTTACTCTCTGACAGATAGGGGAATAGGGAAAGAAAGATGATCAAAAAGCCCATGGGTTGTCGACGATGCCCTTGTCTTTGAGGTAGGTCATAATGTCCATGCCATAGCAGAACTGTAGCGCCATTAAACACGGGTTTTTCGGGGGAAACAGCAGCTGAAATCGAGAAATTTTCATAACCAACCAACTGTAAAGCACATGGCATGCTAAAATGCAAAAGAATAAAAAATCATCTTCAGCTCTCCTTATAGCATATTTCACACGTATGAAAGTCATGAGTTCTTCAAATTCATAACCAATTTCATAAAAGACTTTCAAACTGAAAAATCAATTTTATAGTGTCGTCTTCAAGCATTAAAGTTCGGTGATAAAGAGTTTGAGAAATATCTTGTTTTCACTTCTAAGGATTTCACAAATTTAATTTAACCCGACTGACATGTTTGTTGATGGGGTAGATGGTGTACGAAGGCAGGATGCAGCCCATCGAGCATTCGCGGTACTGAAAATTTCAAACATTTCCTCAATAAAGTATTGTTTTCAAAAATGACATGTTCAAACTATTGTAATTCAAACATGTATTTTCATATCACCATTTTGAAACATCTCATTGTCACTTCGTGAAATACTTTTGACTTATTAATTACTGAATATCAAATAGTCGTTGGAGAGTGAAGCCCTACTTCGTAGCAGGCATACGTAGCAATTTCGCATATTCGCCTCATTTCAGCGGAATCCAGTCCTTCCATTGACGGCTGCCTTAAATCGAATCAGAAATTTCCTTCAGAAGGTCAATGATTCATTATCACTTCTAATAAGATACAAAAACTCGGCTATGATAATTTTTTCTTTTGTATCTGTCATTGGCTGGTCTTTATCAATAGCCGTATTTATAATCGGAAAATGATTTTTTCAGTTTTTTCTTACACTAAAAGTCCAAAAATATTATATTTTCTTGGTTCGAGATAAAAACTTCTCCAAATATGATAGGTTGATGGAGATGACAAGTGAAATGCACCCACTCGGCAGCATCGTCCTCGACGCCCTCGAAGTTGCAGTCCAGCTTCTCGTCCGTTTCCCCGTGGTACGGCGTGCAGCGCAGCGGCTCCGATATGTAGTCACTGCAAAATCACAACGTCACAATTCATTCACTTCAAAATAAATTTATTTTCAGGCACGGTATTTCACTTCCAGTTAGTCGTGCAAGGAAGAAAACATTCACTTTTCATGAACTTTGTCGAGTTACATTAACACTGAACAAAAATAAGGATACCATGCAATTTGAGCATTCTCGCAAATTGTAATGTTTTCAAAGAAAGTATATTATTATTATGAAGCAGGATATTTCCCGTTTCTATAGCTGAAAGAAAAAATATTCATTTATTTCTTTGCATTTGCTCGTAGATACTTCCGCCTTTGACGAAATTTTTGAGACTCGCAAGAAAATTCGGCCTCCTGCATTATTTACAGGCAACTCTTTTTCATATTTCCCCGCTTTTCCTACATATTCTACCCTTCCTATCTGCCTGTAAATACAGGAGGCCAGAAAATTCGACTCACGGGTCGTAGTAGTAGTTTTCGAATTGCAAGATTTTCCGGACTTTTGGTGTAGGCAATGGAAGTGGGGTAGGGATAAAGATCGGTAGTCCTGAAAATGGTGGAATTGATGGCAACGACATAGATCTATGCATCGGTCGTTTGATTTGACCCCAAGATCGGTCTTGTCTGACTTGTCATTCCTGTTTCTGTTCCTGTGGAATTGTCGTTGTCAGCAAAGACTTGGCAGAACAGCGCGATGGTTAGAAGTGCAGACGGCCAATTCATCATCGTTTGTGAATAATGAGAGGAAAATGCAAAAGTGCGAACACTCATCTTCGTTCATTTCTTTTTGGATTCAAATTTTATTAGTCAAAATTCAAGAAATCTTCAACAACGTTTCATAACTTTCAGTTTTCATCTAGTTTTTAACTCTAGGTTTCAAATAAACAAAAGTTCTACGAACCCGTCGGGTTAAAGAATAATAGGAGAAATGCCAGATTTTGAAGGAAATTATTTTCAGTTTTCCGGTTCATTTAGCCTGTTATCCTCAGTGAGCATTCCTGTCTCTCGTTTCTTCCTCCTCCTCTTTCCATTTGCAGTTTTGGTGGCTTCACTTGCAGTAGACAATTTCTGACTGGGTGGTTTCACGATCTTCTTCTTGCAACTCAACGGATTCTTGCCCTGGAAAATGTTGGGTGTTAGTATATTTTTAATCCTGTTGATTTGAGTTGGCTTGTAACATAGGCTATTTCGCCGTTCTCTCTAATACGAAGTTATAAATCTATTCGCTTTTGTTGCAAGTCTATCGATATGCACTATTCTTGTCTTTGGAACATCTTTATGAAAAAACTACCTTGGCTTTCTTCTTCTTCCTTTTTTGCTCAGCTTCTCCCAGAATCTCTTTGCGGAGTTCCCGAACTCGCTCCAGCTCAGATTCGTTGTCGATTTTGTCGCTCATCTGAAAATTCTAGATCTTCTATTTTTAGATTTCTTGAATCAAGTTTCGCATAAAAGTGTGCATGTCTCTGTAGAAAAAAATACTTCCTGTACTTTCGAAAATAAAAAATGTTTTAAAAATCTTACATTCTGAACTTTGTCGAGGAGAATGGTCTTGTAGTCGATGAACACAATGGGCGCATACTTGATGTCTCGCATTTGCTGCTTCAAAGTGTCATCCTGAATTTCCTTTCTCAGACTATCTATCTTTCTCTGGCAAAATACCTGTGTAGCAACGAAGAATCGTTGTTTATCTTTAAAGGCTCTGCGAACGCAGTGAGCGATGCAGGCAGAGGCCGTGCGGGGAGGAGAGTGCGGACAGGCACAGAGCTCGAATTGCTGGCACACACGCAGGGCACCGTACAGGGCTGGACCGAGGGATTCTAAAGAGGAAGAAAATCATAATAATTATACATCTCTGATTGGTCCATAGTGGTTTCCACTTTTCTGAAAGCAATAAAAAAAAGAAAAGTGTAAATAACGATAGGACAGAGTTTTGAAAATTGTAAAATCTCGTCATTCCATAAAGCGTTTCTTACTTTCGATAAAAGCGAGAAAAACTCACCCAGTTCCTGCAAAACGCATTTTGTAGTGAAAAGTTGCGTTTCCTCTCCGAGATACTTGGGCATTTGCTCGCGAATGTTGAGTTGGTTGTCCAAAGCTGCTTTGCAGAATGTGCCATCTAGAAGAACTCTGAAAATATCGAAACCATTTTTAGCTTTCAATTTCTGCAGTTATGTCGAAAAACCCTACCGATAAGGAGGATTGACTTGGTGCTGATATTTGAAATACGTTAGAATTCGCTGAGCTCGTCTCAGTCTCTTCACTTTCATCTTTTACTTCAATCGGGCTTTCTGAAAGAAGATATGCAAAATTTAAAAAATAAACAAATTTTCTCACTTCTCTCTTGAAACAGGCGACGAGTTTTTCGAATTCCTTCGCGCAGTGCCCCTTCGTCAGAGTTTCCGCGTTCCGAGACACACAGTTACCGTATTCCGCTACCTGAAAATCAATCATTTGTTGGGATTGCTGTACTGTAGTTTTTGCAGACTTACTTCAGGTGTACAATGAGCCAAGACGTCGGCGAATTTGAGCAGTCGTCGAGACTGCGGCATAAATTCCAGAGATTCACTTGCAGACGGGCAAATGTAATCGCTGAAAGCCTAAAAACGAAATTTTGACATTTTATAAGAAAAAATGACGGTAGAAAATCCGCATCGAACGGAAATAATCAATAAATGCTAAAGATAAGGTTTCCAAATAATTCCTTCATTGAGCTACCCATAACAATGTCTGAAACAACGGCATAAAAATTTCAAGATAATGCTGCTAAATCTAAATTCTTGCTGAAATTTCAAGCAACATTTTCTTGAACGAAAAAAGGAGATCACTTGCTCCATTAAATAATGATGATTAGTGCCAACAAATAACAAACGAAAACAAGAACATACTGAGTGAATGGTAATCTGGAGAAATGGAAAGTAAAATAGGAAAATTGTTGAAATGGAAGAAAAGAGAGAATTTACTGCTTCACTGCTCGACTTTCTTGATCAGCAAATAGACGTTCGAGTCGAGTTGGAAGCCGTGCAGATTGTAGGCCTGAAATTGGAAAAATGAAGATCAAGTTTTTTTCTTGAAAAATAGATAATTTGATCATGTTTGTAAAGTTCACAAAACTCTCTTGTAAATAGAATTCTCTCAGGCTATTTTTGAGAAGGAAAAATCTAGTGACTTTTATACATGAGTTTTTTTTCACAGAAGACACGAGAAAAACACTTACATCCCCTTTGAGCCTCTGCAACAGCCCACCGTAGGACACGTAGACGGACAATTTGCCCGAGTCGCCGGCCTGTTCGTCCGGCTCGATTCTGTACACCTTCCCGTACATGATATATTCGAACTGCTTCAGGCGGTAGTAGTTCGCCTGCAAACATAATTCATCCTTCTGATTTTATTAACTGAACGCGGTCATGCTTGAATGGAAATGGCAATTTTAAACTTCGGACGATAAAAAGAAATTTTGCTTTAAACTTTCGAAACTTTATAGAATTTTTGCTGTGGTAGCAGATTTTCAGTGTATTCATTTGGAAGTGATTTCTGATTTCCTTACATGAGGTTCGAATTCGGCTGTGTCCTGCAGGCCGTCGTCCCTGAGCGTCGTGGCGATCATCATTCGGAATTTGTCGTTCAGATTCAGCGGGTATATCTGCGAATTCACGTCCAAAGTCATCGCCATGCTGCAAAAATATTCGAATTATTTTAATGAAGGAGAAATATAACTTGCAGCAAGGGTGTGCAAATATTTGACTTTGATATTCTGATTGGAGATTTTAAACTCAAGACCTTTCACGCTCTCGATAAATCGTAGAGGCTACTGATATTTTGTTCAAAACAAAAATAAAATGTCATTTTGTCAAGAGAAAAATGCATTTGCAACCTGAAAGATTCGGAATCGCACTCGAGTCTGGACACTCTGTCGAATTTCTTCCCGTCCGGATCCACGTTCTTCACGTAGAAAATGTCGTCGTAGATCACGTCAGACATCGCTTCTAAAGATCAGAAAAATAAATCAAAGAAATTTCGAAAAATGAACGGCAAAAAGTGGGTTCATTTGAGTGAGTGTGAAACACGCGCCAATACTAACACTTGCTCAAATGCAAATGCGGTAAAAATTGGTTTTTTGAAATTTCGCGAATTCGATTTTCTGAATCTTTTTCGGGGTTTTATGTTCGTTGTCAGAGTTTTGCGTGGTTGAAGACTGAAGTCAGAATCGGCTGAGTACGGCTCCTTGTTCGGCCTACCCACACCCACTCGTTTGGACTACCTACTTTTTAGGAGAGCAGGGAAGGGAGGTAAGTGAAAAGGAAAAAATGGGCAGACCAGATAAGTGAATGTGGGTAGACTGAACAGGGGAGGGTCGCTGAATATGACATTTCAGAGTTTTTAGTCGAACCTCGCAAAACCGTCGATTTTTCTTTATCTTTGAAAACTTTTATTTTCAGTTTTGCGATGAACAAAGAGAACGTGTTGGTGGAGCGCCATCAGGTGGCTGGCTCTGCCGCAGCCGGGCACTCGAAGCCACTCGCCTCTGTCTCATTCATGAACTATCAGACCGTGAGGACTCTCGGGGAAGGCAAGTCAACCAGTCAGTCATTGCATTGAAGTGAAGAAGGAATTGCAGGAGCATTTGGAGAAGTGAAGCTAATTATCGACACGAAGTCGTCCAGGGCCGTCGCCATGAAGTGCATCAATCTGACCAAGTGCACCGAGGAAAACATCAAAGCTGTCAAGAAAGAGGTCGGTTTAGAGTTACGCGTTGAGAAGAATTGTCAATTTTTGTTAGAGTTACAAGTTGAGAACTGCATGTTCAAGATTCACTTTTTCTGGTGCGGGGAAAGGTAAATCTTGGCCATGCCTGAAAAATGTGTAGAATCACATGAGTTTACTCACATTTTGATAGTACGCATTGAAAGATTTAGATAGAAGTTGACAGCTTTGAAACTCTTCAAGTTTTTTCATGAATAAGTCATTCAGGTGCTGATCCACCGTCACCTGGGCGCGCATCCGAACGTGCTGCAGTACATCGGACACAGAACGGAGGACAACGCAAAGACGTACCTCATCTTCCTCGAATATGCAGATGGCGGAGAGCTCTTTGATCAGATTGGTAGTTTAAATTGATCGTCGTTGATCTATTCTTTACTTTCAGAGCCGGACGTGGGAATTCCCCCGTGGCGCGCTCAGTTCTACTTCCGACAACTGATCGATGGAATCGAATTCCTCCATAAAATAGGCGTCGCTCACAGGTTCACACTTTTCTTTTTAGTTTTTTTTTGAAGACATTAATTTTCATCCTGTTTCTGAATTATCTCACTTGTTCAGGGACATAAAGCCCGAGAATCTGCTTCTCAAGTCGAACGACGTGCTGAAGATCTCGGACTTCGGAATGGCGACGATGTTCCGTCACGACGGCAAGGAGCGACTGCTCGAGGCTGCTTGCGGCACTCTGCCCTATGTCGCGCCCGAGGTTCTGCAGGGCAAGTACAAGTATGTTTGTATTGAGCACTGCTAAAAATTGAACTTGGAAAGACCGCTCGGTAATGGTCGAATTCATTCTTAGTGTGGCAAGGACAAATGAAATTAGAAGAACTAGGGAAAAATAGACGTCTTATCAATTTTAGATCACGCTGTTATTTGAAGAATTTTTTTATTGAACTCCTCAAAACCAAAATATTTATTCTTTGCAGAGGAGACATTGCGGACATCTGGTCGTGTGGAATCGTGCTGATCACGATGCTCACTGGCGAGCTGCCCTGGGATCGGCCTGATGAGTGAGTCGTTCTGATGATTTGACCGAACGATAGTCAAACAACCATTCAGCTATTCCGCCTCGTACATGGACTGGCTCTCGAACACGGGACTCGATGACAACCCCTGGAAGAAACTCGATGTCAAGTCACTCGGTTAGTCATTCTTCAGAAAATGCAAAATTTAGTGTAGGAATTTTTTATAGTAAAGAATATTTCTCTCAGTGCTAAACGCGTCTAACATCCCACAAAATATTCGGAAATTCCTAAACTTTGCTCAACTTGCGAACACCTTCACTTCATATATCTTTATTGCAGCCCTGATCCGCATCATAGTGAACGAGAAGGTGGACTGTCGTGCCACGATCGCTCGCATTCGGCAGAATCCATGGTTCATCCACGATTACGGTAATTTGACTAGTGAAAGGCCATACCGTAATCTCCGAATGAATTAGGTTTCCGAATGGAGAAACCCATGGCCAATGAGTACAGTGCCACTGCTGCGAAGAGACGCAAACTCAACGAGACTGTTTCGCAGACTCAGTACGTTTTTTTTATTTACAATCCAGAAAAGGTTAAAATGATGCTTTGAAAAATTTGAATGTGTAAATTTTCTTCTCGAACATTGTTCTTTCCTTCGGAAGAACGTTCACATTCATTCACTCATTCATTTTATTTAATTTCCTCCTATTTTTTCCTATAAAGTATTGATTTTTTAAAGTTTTTCTCAAATTCCATTTTCAGCTACGATTCTGAGACCCGTGCCTTTGCGGACGCGTGCAGCGAGATGCTGCGCGTGATGAACAACTCGTTCTCGCAGCCGGGCAAACTGGAAGAACTTCTGATCGGGGAGAGTCAGATCGATTTCAGTCAGAAGAATCTGGTGGGTTTATTTTTATACAACTAAAGTTCACTTCTTCTTTATCGATGAAAGAAGGAATTCTAGCATTGGGCAACGTATCGAACGCGAGAAGATTACACTCTATCCATTTTAAAATGGTTTGTTTTCAGGATTTTGTGCAGCGTCTATCTCGCCGAATGACTCGTTTCTGCGTGAACGTGGGCCTGACTCAAATCGTGCCTCGCATCACAGATGCCGCCCAGAGTTGCGGGTATATTGTCAAGGAGAAAATCACTACCCAGGTTAGCGTTTTTGAAAATTAACAAATACGAAAAAGTTCCTAGAATATTTCATTATTCGAAAGATCGTATTTTCTTCTCAGTTAAATGATTTCGTTTCAGCTGTTCATCACGTTCCGCGACACCTCGATGGCCGTGCAGATATACGAATTGGCGGGCAGCGATCAGGCTCCGCCCACCCTCGTTGATTTCAGAAGGTCAGCTAATTTTCTAAGAAATAACTGATTTTATGATTGTTTGAAAGAGGTAGCATGGAAGGGTAAACTTTATTGAAGAAATGCCAATGGGGCACAATTGACAAAAATGCAATCTTTCTCAAATAATCATTTTTGTTTGCTTAGAGTATTCTTTAACAATCACATGTTTTCAGGTCGAAAGGCGACGGTCTGGTGTTCAAGCGAATGTTCATCGAAATCAAGAAGAAACTGAAGGATTTGATCAGCAAAAGCGGGGACACCTGGCTCATGGACAAAGGACTCACTTACTCACAAACGCCCCCGGTTGGTATTTGAAATTGAAAGAAAAAGTTGCAAATAAATGCATTTATACTCTCTATTTGAAAAATTAGATTCTTGTGAAATTTTTCCTAGCATGAAGGTAATGAGAATCTTACCCTCGCTGAGTTGAGTGTTTTGATAGTGGTTTTGCAAAAATGAATCCAAAAGCTTTTATCTTCCTTTGTTTATTTGTCAGCCTGATGTGCGCTGTTTCAGCACGAGATGATGGACACGGATCAGGGTGATTCGAATGGATCCAATTCCGGTTCGGGTTCAGACGACGTGGTCTCCGAGTCCTCGAGGGACACCATCCTCCCCCCGCTCGAATTCACTGCCTCCGTGTCTGACGACGCCTCCAATCAGTGATTCACTTCTTCAATACAGAAACGACAACTTAGAAATCACGTAACCTATCTTCCCCTCACATCATTTCCTTTATTCCTAGCTGTAAGTTACAGTATCCTGTCACCTCGTCATTTCGGAAGTGCCTACAGGAACAGCTAAGTTCTGAATTTCAAATTTTTATTCACTTTCTAGAATTCTTTCATTCTCTGTTCGAATTGCAATTCTTTTCATCGATCTCCTATCATTCCCTTCTTTCCTGTACCAAAATCTTCCATTTTCATTGAAAATAAGCTATTCTTCACTAAATTCATGATTTTCTAAATTTTTAACAATCATACTAATTTTTCTAACTGTCATACAAATTCTTTCCTTTTCAAAATCCTACAATTTTAGATTTTTATGCGAGATGGAAGGGATATCCTTCCTGATTTTTCTCCTAGTTAACTTCTTCCTGCATTGCAAATTGTAGTCTCTCACTCATATTTCGTGGTCGGTCTTTATTGTATGACTTTTTTTTAGAATACTTTAACTAATTTTTCGTCTGTAGGATTTCAAAATACCGAAGGAAACTTGAAAACCAATAAATAGGCATCAAAAATTGGTTGGTTATCGGACCGCAAAGATTCTCGTCATAAAAATCTCTTACTTTATGAAAATAAACTAGAAATCTGGGTTCTATAAATAACTGCTTTATTCTTATTGCGATACTAAAGAACACTTCTGATCAGGTTCCTTTCTCATAGATCTACAGTTTGAAATTTGAGAACTCTAAAAGTCGATTTTCTTCAATATCTTCATGATAATAATGATTTCACATTTACATGGGCTCCTAAAATACACCAAGGACTTACTGGTCCACAGATTAGAAAAATCCACAGAGTTTCCTAGAAGTAGCATAGGGAAAAATGAAAGAGAGATGCCACGCCGTCTGGACTCTTCTTCGCGATATGCGTATTTTGAGAGTAAAGGTGTGGCTTGCGTTCGTTAATGAACAAAACCGCGTGAATGTATTAGAAAAAAGATCACAGGACATAAGTGATATGATTCTTCGTAGTTTTATCCGAAAAATAAATAAATGCAAAGATGAAGATGTTAGACCATGCATGGTTATGAACATTTCTTTCTTTAATTTTGAACTAGTCGTTTGTTAGTAAAATTATTTATTGTTTATTCCAAAGGCAACTTTGAAAATATTTTGGAGATTTCCATAGATCAGGTTGTTGTTCGTCGTTCAGTTATCCGTTGCCGGACATCCAGGAAGCACCACGAGGAGGTAAACGAACTTTGCTTCCCGCCACACAATCACACACGCACACACATCCTGAAAACAGGGCAAACTTTTCTTATTTCTAATCTATTTTCGCATAAGAACGAATGCTAATTTATGCGAGTTGAGATTTGAATGAGCAGTTTTTTTTGGGAGTTGGCAATATATGAATTGATATCATACCCTTGTATTTTCGACGATATGTCTGCTCTTTGCCGACCCATGCGTTCTTACCGATTTTCGTTTCGCCTCTTCGTAGCTCGAGGCTGTGTCAGAGCAATCCGGATACGTGCAGACCCAAGAGGGGAAACTGAAGAGCGCGAACAGATGTCCCGTTTTAGTCTTTCGGTCTGTGTCTGTTCTTTTTGTCCATTGCTTCTCTGTGGCACTTCTTCCGTGAAACTTGTCGACGTCGACTGAGACGTGTCGCGCCTTTCACAGTCACCGTCGCAGTTGTACTGGAAAAAAGTTCATAAAATTGTAAAAAATGGTGAACTCCTTAGAATTTTTTTTACCATCGCTCGGTTTGCAAAGTTCTCCAGTATTTTTTTTATTATCTTTTCCAATATTATTCTCTTAGAAAAGCCGGGTGAACTTTCAAAATCCAGTGAAAATGGTCAACTATGCAAGGATATAAAATGACGTTATCGTACCTCGTTGTTCACGTTAACATTAACGTTGATATTAATGTTGAACAAATTTCTCAGAAGGATGTTCTTGAGCTCGATGACCCACGGGAACTAAATTTGATCATAATTTAAAATAACTTATCAAGGATGTACGCGGTCCGTAAAATTGAGACCCGGACATTCCAATTTTTTCGATCGGGACCAGGATATTAGTTAATGCCCAAGTCCGCACATCCTTAAACGTAACATACCATTGACGCTAGATGTTTGAGAAAACGCCGATCAGCCGAGAGAGAAAATGGATAATGATCATTCTATTTTTCCAAAATTCTGCGCTCGTTCACAAATTCGAATTTGGTCGACATTCGCTTTTACCATCTGTTTCTCACTTCATTTCTCACGCTCTTTCACATCCAAGCATCGAGAAGAATCTGGGTAATGCTAATTTTGAATTAATCTATTCGTTCCCTATCATGCATCAGAGTTGTTATTTAAACAGAGTGACTATTTTGATCAAGTATCAACGGAAGAACTTTCGACAAAATCCAGAGCTGATATCGGAATCGAAATTGAAATTTTCGAGAGGTCGGAATCGGAACTTCCGCAACAGCCCTGATCGCAAACCGAAAATTTGGATAGTTCAATGAAAATTGTCGAATATTTGACTTTTCATGTTGAATGCAATTTGTTCGAAAATCACAGAAATTTATTAGAAAATTATGGGTTTTTTAAAAAATCACTGAAAAAGCCGATAATTAAAACAATTTTGAACGGCAACAGATAAATCGAATTCAATTTAGAAATAGGTAATTAAAGAATTTTTTTTACGAAAGTCGTTTTTAACGACTATAAACCTTGAGATAATTAATAATCCAATAGGCGTCGGTAAAAAGTTGTGGATTGTCTCGAACCGTGCTTTCACAAGCCTGCGGGCCTCCTGGATAAACGTTTCCAGCCCAGTCTCCACAAAATGTCAAGTTGATAACCACGGTCAACATGTTAAAGTGATCAGGCGAGCAATTTGAGCCGATCCGGAAATATGCCATAGGTGTTCCCCAGTTGCCAGGGTTAGGATTGCCCTAAGTTTGTAATTTTGGGTGAAAAATTTTTGGTGATATACCTGAGTGATGTCACTAGGAACCTGGCTTCGGGAAAACACCCAAACTTTAATAAAGTTATTGTGGTCCCATTCGGCGACGAAAACCCCACCGCCGGCTCTGTTAAATCGGTCTCCGAAGGTCCCACTCGGACCTTGGATGCTACATCCTTGGTTGGAGTATTGGTCTAAAGTTTATGGATTAAATTGGCGAAAGATATTTTTTATAAGTTTTTTTTTCGACTCACTCGGAGCGCCTACCCAGCAATTTGTTGCTGGCTGGCCATTGGATCCATCCGCCCAGTGTCCCGAAAAGAATGTATTATCATCTTGACTCATGCTACAGTCTTGTCTCGTATGTAAAGTCATCGCGTTAAAGTTCATCCCGTCGATTCCTTCCAAAATATCGATTTCACCGTTATCCGGCCAGTTATCACCATATGCCCAAAATGCCGGCCAAGACCCTGGTCCGGTTGGCATATGGTCGATGTCATAGATGAAAAGACCCGAGTTGTAACGAGTTTTAGTTTCGATGCGAACGGAAGGACGGCCTCGACCGGCGGGATATTTATTGTTCATATCAGCCGCGATTTTTACCTAAATACGAAAAATACGATAGTAAAACACAATAGCTATACCTTTCCATTAATCACCGAAATTAGCCCCATATTTTGAGCAGTGGCTCGATCTTTATAGTCGACAACTCCATGAGTGGGATCATCAGAGCTTATGAAATCCCAGCCGTCAAAAAACGAAGACCCCGAATAGGTTGTAGTTAGATGATAATTCTGGCCCGAAACCAAACAAAAAAATGTTAGAGTCACTAAGAGTTTTACCAAAAGCATTTTGGTTTGACACTAAAAATTCTATGGTTTTTTGAAACTCATTCTGTGAGTTTGCCAAAACCGGCAACCTCGAAAAGATACCACGTCTTTTTTTTTACGAAGAAACACCAAGCCCCGCCCCCTACTTTTTTCTTTTCCCTTTTGTGTTTAAAGACGTGGTATCTTTTCGAAATGGTCGCCAAAACCCGGGTTTTTTGTTGTTTTTATACAAAAACTTTAGGGTCCATAGCGTTATTCACCAAAATTTTTGGTGAATAACGCTCGCCCCCCAAAACTTTACCACAAAACAGGCCCGTAACTACTAAGGGGCGACTCGTTCTCCTGAAATCCGAAAGATGCTAACAATTTTCAAAGGGTACCCCCTTATGTTTTGACCTAAATTTTTTTCTTAAAGACTCGACCCCTCTGAAATCCCGACCCTAGCTACGGGTCTGCCACAAAACAACTAAAAAATTTAAACGCCAAAGTTTAAAAGGGGAACCTCCTATAAGGATTTTTGTTCCAAAAAAATCATAAGTTTTCGACCCATAAAAGTGACCAAAAACCAAAATCGACCGCATTCTCGTATATTTCATGTGTGAATTCATAAAACTAAAAAAATGCTCGTCAAAAACGGTGTCCCCGTCCTACATTCCGGGCCTCAGATCCCCGCCGTAGGCATGGTGAACGCGGTAGAGCGAGGGGATGCAGTAGGGGGAATAACACGCTNACCGTCCTACATTCCGGGCCTCAGATACCCGCCGTAGGCATGGTGAACGCGGTAGAGCGAGGGGATGCAGTAGGGGGAATAACACGCTTTAGGCTTTACTTCGTTATTAATCTAAGAGTAAAAAACCCAAGACTCGCTTATCAGCTCGCTTCCCCGTGGTTATATACGCGTGAGTGAGAGAGAATAGGAGATGGGGGTGTGACAACGGATGGAAAATGACTTAGAAACAATCTCCGAAAAATCCATTCCATCATTTTTTTATCACCTTGTAAAAATACAAATCGAACATTATTAGAATCATTCGGTTCTTTATATGCATTTCGGGATCCATTATCCCATCTTATCATGAGTTTAAATATCAAAACCAACGTTAAGAACCTATTTCCGATCGGAAAATAAGCATTTATTTTGATGGTAAATTTACAAAAATCAAATTCTATTTTATGGTCATTTCAGGAAGTCGGAGGCGTCTAAGACCGTGACATTTTTTAAAATTTTGTGTCAATAATTTATCGTTTCCAAAAAGCGAATTTCGGAGTCGTGCCCTTTTTGCATTAAAAAATATCAGGAGGATACGTAACAAGTAAAACAAAGAAATTGATAAGGCCTTAAGAGTAAATATCAGCAAAAACCAAAGGCTTAGCAAAGGGGCTGTTTCCAGGGGTCCATTGATTGGCTGATTTTCACGGGGTTTGTTCAGTTCTTCACACTGATCATCATGGTGTGGTTTGTTTTTCATAAAAAATTATCGTATGCAGGATTACGGTAGCTTAAAGTTTTGACAGACCTGACCTCAGAAAAAAATTCATAACTTTCTTATTTCTGAACCAAATCGAACGAGGCTCAGCATTAAATGGTCCATGGAAAATTCTACAAATAATGTAGCTACGACCACCTGTTACGATCAACAACTTCCCACCAAAAATTTAATTAACGAAAATGCGACCCTGACCGATTGCAGTTTTTCGCGATTTTGACCCCATCGATGTCTTGGGATACCGGCTGGAAATGACCTTATTTTATAGAGAATTTTATTCTGAATAAAAATATGTAACTTTTTCCCATCAAAAATAATATTCCAAAATTTTATTTTTATTTTTACTTTGTTCTTCTACTCGAGATCTACGAAATAAAAAAATAATCATGAAATTTGGCTCAGAAATAAGAAGGCTATGAATTTTTTCTGACATGGAGTATGTAAAAACTTGAAATTAGCATAACTTCGCCCACTTGCATTTTACGAAAACGGATAGCACTATGATGATCAACGTGAAAAACTACTATATGTGTGCAAATCAGCCAACTCGACGGACCCCTGTTTATACAGACTTTGGTTCTTACTGACATTCACTCTTAAGATGCAATTTTAATACCTATAATGCAGTACAACAATACAACTTTGCTAAAGAGTTTAAAAACACTTATTATCAAACTATAAAAGAATGCATTTTTGTTGATGAGGATGTTTATTACCATTACTATCCTCTGTTTGTGATTGATGTTTCAAAACAATGAAAGAATAAAAAACTCTCGACCAGATATAACAATCAAGGCGACATTTTCGAAAAGCATTCCGGCTGATACAAAATGTTACTGCTTAATTTTGAGCGATAGTATAATAGAAATTAACGGAGATGGACTGAAGGTAAGCGTGAAAAATAATTAAGGAAATTAATTACTAATAAATAAACGGAATGACTCGTGATCCAATCTGTTACCTCTTACTCTTTTTGCCTTTAATCAAGTCTATTGGATCGCAAACAATTATTTGCACTAATAATTCTCCAAAGAAATACTTTAACTTCCCAAAATTATCAAAATGCAATTTTAGCTACAAAAATAAGACATCAATTAAGCGATTTGAAGTTTTCAAACCTAATACTATTGAATACATTTCAAATGCGTATTTATGTAAAAAGGTTGTAAGTGAAGTTTCAATGTACACCGATTTATCCGGATACGAACATCTAGTAGAGAAGGAAATCAATAATAACCTTGTTGCCTTCTAAACTTGCTTTGAAAAAGCCTTTATCTTGTTTCAACAATCCATTAATTGTCATGATTAATTCATCAAACGTATATTTAGCGTTTGGAATAGTTACAATATTTTCTTCAATAATTGGATTGTTTTTTATATCAACTACATTAACTAAGTAATAAAACTTGTTATTTGTATGATTTATATGTATTTTTTTTTGTTAATTTCTAGTATTCCATCTAGTTTCATCAATCCAATTTCATATTTCTTATTCAAAACCTTCTGTGGAAATGAGTATTCAAAAGTTAATTCATTGGATAATAATTTTAATGTGAAGTAGACCATTTATAAATATAAAAATTTCTTTTCCTTCAAAATTATAAAATTTAATGATATTACGAAAAGCAAGATTCTATCAATCATCCCCTAACTCTTATCAGCAAATTTATAACGCTCATGTGACATTCAAATAAGGAGATAAGACAAACCAGTATGGTTCCAGGTAATAAATAGAGCAATAATAACCCAGGAAAATCACAAAAATAAGTTTTTTTGAGCAATCGAGAACCTTCGAGTCATCCTCTTTACTGATATAAAAGCGCTTGATCAGTTCCTTCTCCTTCAGTCTTGATTCCAGTCCTACTTCTGCATTATCGTTTCTGTATTGAATCTTCGCGAACGATCTTCTAATATCCTTGTATATCTCTTTCACCTTCTACAATACTAAATTCTCTAAAATATCCTACTTTTGTTTAATATTTTCCTTCTGGTCTAAAGAATAGTTTCATCATTAAAAATATTTTCAATTTTATTGGTATTACTTGAGTAAGAGTTTGAGGAAATCAATTTATCATCATTATTATTTTGATCATTTTTATTTATTTTACTCTTAATTTCTAAATAACCATCCAATTTTATAACTTCTATTTTGTACTTCTTGCGCGCAAACTCTTGTGGGAAAGAATACTCGAAAGTTGAATCGTTGGATATTAGTTGCAATGTAAAGTAGACCATTTATAATGGAAAAAATATTGGATAAATATTGAAATTGTTACTTTTAAATGAGGAGGATAGTAGAATCGACGCTGTTCATAACTAATGATCTCTTAATTTTAAAATATATGTATGTATACCATTGATACTTTTTAAAATTATACCCTGCCCTCAGCCTTTTGGGCGGGGTCGCGCCAAAGGCTGCGGGCAGGGTGTAATTACCTTTGTTTTGGGCTAGTGCACGTACATTGGATTTTATCGATGTCTAGTTCTCTATGACACGGTAGCGGTGGAGTGCTAATTTTTGATGGATAATTTACCCCCCCCCCCCCTCAAATGAGGAAGATCCGCGAAAAAATTTTCAAATTTGCATCATGCCTTGGGGAGTTATCGATTTTTGAAGAAAATCAAAATGGTGTCCGTAGACACGAAATTGCGTACCGTGTTCGGTCTGGCATTTGCGTTCTATAAGTGCTAGGACGATGCGGTTTTTTTTATTTAGTAGATTTATACAAATTGTGGCCGCGCGCCTATAATCCAGAATTTTCGGTGCATACGTTGTCCCGGGGCAAGCTTCTGATGCAAGACCATTTTTGCAATTTGGACAAAATTATTTAATTTTTTAAAAACATTTGTATTATTTTTTGCTGTTCATAATCGACTCAGATGTCACACAGAAACATGCCGGAACAATATTACACAATTTTTAGACCCAGAATCCCGACGTCGACGTGAGGCTTCTGAAGCAAAGACCAAAAACGTCAATTTTTGCTAATTTCTTTACTAAAAAATTCCAAAAGTGACTAAAAATAAACTATTTTAGCGTCAATTTTGTATTGATAATTTACACCCCCTCAAGTGAGGATGACCACAGAAAAAATTTTCAAATTTGCATCATGCCTTAGGGAGTTATAGACTTTTGAAAAATACCCAATGGTGTCCGTAGACACGAAAATGCGTACCGTACACCATCTGGCATTTGCGTTCTATAAATGCTAGGACGATGCGGTTTTTTTTTAATTTAGTAGATCTAGACAAACTGTACTGCTGCAGCTATAACCCAGAATTTTCGTTGCATATCTCGACCCGGGGCGAGCTCCTGATGGAAGGCCATTTTTTCAATATGAAAAAATCATTTAGTTAAAAAAAATATTTTTATAATAATTTTTTGCTATTCGTAATCAATTCAGATACCACATAGAAACATGCCGGAACGATATTACACAGTTTTTGGATTCAGAATCCCGACATCGACGTGAGGATTCTGAAGAAAAGACCAAAAACGTCAATTTTTGCCTAGTTTTTTGCTAAAAATTCTAAAAATGACTAAAATAAACTATTTGAACGTCGATTTGACGACGAAAATTCAGATTCTGACGACGACA